>OZ012681.1:8644109-8820672 GCA_963942445.1 Argyra leucocephala | reverse complement strand
CGCTTAAATACCTTTTTAATTGACACGCTGTCGTAAAAAAAAACCAAACCTATTTATATACCAGAAGAAAATGAATGACCGCACTATTCATCATAAACAAATAAGATGGAAGCCTGGTCTAAAGCAATATATGCAGAATAATTCAAATAATTAACTTCGTGATTTTTCAAGCCCGACCAAGTGACTAAGTTAATTAGATGGTGCGTTTGATAATTTGATTGCTCATCAAATATTTCTATTATGATTATTTCAGGATATCTAGTATAGTCTCGAACTTGATTTAAAATAATTTTCAATTTCTACCGATCTCGATTGCTCTCTCTTCTTAATTTATTTAATTTAATTTATTAAAATAATTCATTAGAGCTCTCTTAATAGTTCCATTTCCAAAACAAAATGATAATGACATTTGTTTTTCTATATTGCTTTATTAAAATAATAATTTCATTATATTAACTAATAAATAAAAATTAAATTATATTTAATTAAAAAAAGCAAATATATTTAAACTTTAATTTTAAAAATTATTTTCATATTAAATAACAAAAAAAAGGTAAGTGCAAAACTGTTTACAAAATAATTTTTAAATCATTCTTTCACATTTAATACACATACGATTTCAACTAAAATATGCGATGTTAAAGGTGAATGAAACACCATAATCACCAGAATATTTTTATATCCTTTAGAATTACATATCTATATATATACAATTATACATAATATATATACACTATAATCCGGTATAATATAACATATAATAATGACAATGCATACATTGCAATTTCATTTAACAAAAGTCATGAAATTTTGATGTCATTTTACAGATTTCTACAAGACTTAATACCTTTTGAAAACAAGAAAAAACAAAACAAAAAAAATTAAAAAAAATAAAAATAACAAAAATTAAAAACAAAAATCACACACATTATAGAGAAAATAAAGAGTCACTATCAAAAAGGATATCGAGGACATTTATTTATTTTTGTTTTTTTTTTTTTTTCTTTGTTCTTTTGCTAGTTTTTTTTTTTATTCTATGTATATATTATATATATTGTATATATATATGTTGTAATTTTAACGAGATTTTCATAATGAATAGAAAAAATTTTCTAAAATTGTTCTTTTTTTTCTCATATTATTTTCCATTTACAATTTTAATAATAATATGATGTATTTTTTTTTTTTTTTTTTTTAAATATGAAAAGAAATTATATTTATAATTTAGCTTTGTTTAATCATAAAAAAAAAAAAAAAAAAATTTACAAAAATAAAGGAACAGTTTTTTTTTTTAAATATTTATTTTTTTAATTTTTACAATATAAAATATTAAGAAAAATGTTTATCGTCCTGGAATTTTCATTATAGAGATGTGTGTATGTGTGCGAGTGTGTGCAAGAGAGCCTATACAAAGAATAAATTATTTAAAGTCTAGTTAACACTCCCAACTATTAAAATTATAATGAAAGAAAAACTAGAAATAGAAAAAAAAAAAAAAAAAAAAAAACGAAATGAAATTTACGAAATATATGTTGCTTTTCATGTTAAAATTTTTAAAATATGATTTTCGTATTATATTATTTTCTTGTTTTGCCTTTTTTCATTTTGTATTTAAAAATTTTAATTTAAGATTTAAAAAAAAAAATATTATTAAACCAGTTCTGAGAAATTTAATATGTGAATTTGTCATTTATTGCAGTTTATTTTCAAATCGTTGGAATCTCTAAATCTGTTTTAAATATTTATATTTATAACCCTTTATTGCAAATGTTATGTAAAAAGACCGAAATTATGTTTGAGTGTAGTAGAATCAAAACCGATACATTTGCATTTTTTAAAAAAATTTATCTAATGATTGGATAACATCCTTTTGACTGAACTTTAATGTTATTTATTATTAAAGTTGTTTCAAAATCTATTTTTCAAATAGAAAAACGATAGTTGAATCAAAACTATAGTACATTTGCAATTTTCAGTTGAATCAAAACGTAACATTTACATGTAAACTAAATATTGCAACAAAATCAGTATTTTACATAGAAAACAATAGTACTAAATACATAGAAAACCATAGTACTATTTTCAAATTAATTCTTTTACTATTTAGCTATCTGATATTAGTTTTGGCGCAAATTTCAGCTTAAAAGTAATACAAAGTAAATAGCTGTAAAAAAATTGATTTGAATGACCCTAAAATTTCGCAAGACGCATTTATTATTGGCTACATACAGACCTGTACACCTAGAAAAACTTCTGGATCGAAAAAAGCATCAATAAATTATGTCACAAAATTTTATCATCTGTTCTGGTTTGTTTACCAACTTTCATAAATATTTTGCGAATAGAAAAAAATCGAGTTCGTGAAATGTGCAATATGCATATTTCATTACAAATGGGACAATACCAAAGGAAACCCAAGGCAAAGCTCGAAAATCGGAAGCTTTTGCACCTCGAAAAGAAGCTGTTAAAAACTTTATAAAAAAATTTATGTTCATGATACACACTACTGTCGCTCTAAATCTACTAATAGACAATATCTTCCAGGGAATAGTCCTGAAATCGCATGTACTCTTTGTACAAATATAATGAGGATCATAAAGAGTTACAAGTAAAAAAGTGGAAAAAATCTTTCAAAATATTTTCCGGACTAATTTCAACATTAGTTTTAAAACGCCTGCAACAGATCAGTGCTCTAAATGTTTACAGTATAAAAAAATGTTTGGACAATCCTGGACAGACAAAAACGAATTAAAATTTTACAAAGGGGATTTTTGGCGTGAATAATTATTATTTAAATAATGATAACATTGCTGATGACGATCAATGTGTATGTGGTACTTTTTTTTGAAGATAATATAGATTTAAGAATTTAGCTCTCTAGAAGGACGATTAATTTTATGTTTATTATTTTTTTTTTTATATGATTCTTGATATAAGAATTCGACTTATTGATCTATTCGCTCAAACTGAATTACTGAGCATTTCTGTTTGTTAGAACATAAATTAAAAAATTTATTTTTTAACAAATTGAATGAATTATTTTTATTTTTGATTCCTAATTTTTTTATTTTATCAAACATGATGATAGTTGCAACAAAATAAGCCATATGCATATGCAGTGGCAACAAAATCAAACATTTGCAAATTAAATAATTAAATTGTTGTCAGGTTTTCGTTCACTAATAATTTTTAATATTTGATTGCAAATATCGATATTTCGGAAGCAACATACTTCCTTCATCAGTGCTTGTGACTATATTAGATCAACTCATCAAAATGCATGGAAATATAAAATTCACTATGGAAAGGGAAAAAAACAAGGAAATACCATTTCTAGACATAAAAATAATACATAATGATGGAACCATAGAATTTGATATCTACAGAAAAAACACTACTACCCAACGAACCATTCCCACTGAGTCAAATCACCCACATGGACAAAAAATGGCAGCATACCATACGATGGTTAACAGATTGGTAAATATACCATTATCAAAGGCTAACTTTGAAAAGGAAAGGCACTACATAAAAGACACGGCTAGGAAAAATGGAATAATGAAGAAATAGACCTAATGATAAGGAAGAAACTGCACCGCATCGAACGCAATAACATGACGAGTGTTTCAACAAAATAAGGATACCGAAAAACCTAGAAGGATTTGCGTAACGCACTCAACATTCACCGATAAGTTTAAGAAAATGTTCAAGAAACACAATCTGGAACTAGTAACAACTAGCAGAAGTCAAAAAATGAGCAGTATACTTGGATCAGCAAAGGATAAAAAGGAGATGGAAGAAGTTAACGCCATCTATAAAATATTATGCCACAACTGTTCAAAAGTATATATAGGGCAATCAAAACGGTTAATTACGGTGAGATTCCAAGAACATTTAAGGGAAGCCGAATTAGCAAGAATAAGAGGTACTACGAATTTTAGGTCGGCAATTGCTAAACACATAATAGAGGAACACCATAAAATTGATAAAACCAATTTATCATCAATAAAGGAGGTACACAAAACAAGCAAACTAGACACATATGAGAGTTTAGCAATTTCGAGGGTACAGGTAGATGATAGATTGAATAATGATTTAGGGAATGGATATTCACCGCTATTTAAATTAATAAAATAATTTGAAAAAGTACAGGTAAAATAGATATCTAGTATGGAGGGAATAGGATATAAGAAGTGAAAAAATGAATTAATGTATACAGTTAGTCACAAGCACTGATGAAGGAAGTATGTTGTTTCCGAAATATCGATATTTGCAATCAAATATTAAAAATTATTAGTGAACGGAAACCTGACAACAATTTGCAAATAGTTGCAACAAAGTGAATCATTTGCAAAATTAATACTTGTGTTTAAGCTTCAATATTCATTTTGTTTTTAATTTTTCAATACAAATAATATTTAAATCAATTATGCTTTGATAAAATAACTTAAAAAAAGTATAAATTAATCAAAATAATCAAGAAAACGTTTTTTGCATTTTTCTTAAAATTGACTTCAACGCAAATGTATCGGTTTTGATTCTACTACACTCATTTAATAGTTATTAATATAAAATTCATAAGTTCAGGTCCAACTTGAGATACTAATATTTAAACAACTGTTATATGTCTATTTCTATTATATTGTTTGTCAACGGATTGTCATAACATAACATAACATAACAGTGGAATAAGACATTGACATTGAATCAAATAATCGTCACTATAAATACTATGATAATTCAAAATTGGAAAATTTTTATTTTGCTAGGGAATTATATAAGACCGGAGTAGAATGCCATTGTGTTATACGTCACTTTTTAAGGATTATAAAATGGTATCAACTTTGTTGTATTTTTACCTCTAATATGGTTAATGATGAGAACAGCAAAGCAAGAAGCTCTCCGAAGTATTACACATTGTGTTACTTACAATATGCAAAATTTAAAACAAATAAAATCAAAACATAAATTTTACACTACTGTCATCAATATATCTGTGCGAAGAAAGTTTAAAGTTTTGTGAAATAAAATGCAAATTGTATTAAGCTTTAGGATTTTACAAACATATGCAAAATTTATGTATAGCATAACCACTTTTGATAAATTCAAAAACAAAACGAAGAAAAAGACATCAAACCAACACATTAAAAAATATAATCTTTTGTCTTCTTTATAACAGTCGAAAAAATTTTAGAGAGCAATAACATTAAAAAAAATAAAATTAAAATTAAACAGAAAAAAAACCCTTAAAAATCTGCCACGTAAATCAAGACAATGTTAATTAAAACAATGATTATTGTACACTCCTGCTGCAGTATAATTTTTTTCCTTTGAAAAAGCTAATCTTTAGCTTATATTCTCTTTAATCACTTTTAATTTGTAACAATTTATTATACTTCATGCGTTAACCAATACAGTTCGTTGCACTCTGGGGCACTAGAACAATTTCTTTAAATTTTTGTTTGGATAAAAAATAATATTTTTTAAATTAGAAAATTCGCGATTTTTTTTGCCAAATTTAATTCATGCGGTTTTGCGTTTTTTAGTTGTGTTTATTTTTTTTTTTTTTTTTTTGTGTGAAATAAATTTAAAAATTTCATTTTTATAATAATAATTATGAAATGGCAATGTTCCAAATAAAAATCCTATATTTTGTCATGCTGAATTTTTTCTAGTTTTTCACCATACATTTTCATTTTAGTATATACTTTTTGAGTTAATTAGAATAGAAAATGGTTCAAGAGAGCATTTAAACGTACACATAAAAATTTAAAAATGAAATCAATGATTTAAAAGTTATACAAAATAATGCATGGAACTAAAAATAAAAGAAAAATCTTAATTTATTAAAATGTTAATTTTTGAAGTAATCAAATGCAAGTAACTCATTACTTTGGAGCCCATTAAATATATTACTGAAATTATTAATATTACTACCATAGAAAAAGTAGTATACTACTATGTTACATATTATACTAGGAAAAAGTAGTATACTACTAATTCGTCCACTTCTCCTAGCACAAAAACATTACTTAAGAACCATGCTTAATGTTAATCGTCTATCATCTAGTTTCCCACTTTTCAAAAGAGTCTGTATTTTGCCACTCAGACATCTCTATATCTACAAAACTATGAAAATTTTTTTCATTAGATCTGGTTACCTCGATCAAAGGTTAACGCCAACTTACAACCTACGTATTAATTATTTGAATTATGTTGCTGTTCCAATGGCCAGAACAACACAATTTACGCATTGCTTTGTTAATATGGCACCACGAATTTTTAATAGACTACCAATTCACATTAGAAGTGAACGTAATTTCTACTCATTTCTTAGACAGTTGAAAATCTGGTTATTTCAGTTCGATCACTCTCAAATTGAATCACTATTTAATGGTGGAAACTTGTATTAAATAACTGTTTTGTGTATGTATTATAATTAAATGTGGTTTTCTCTTCATACTTCAATTATATTATATTCTTTAATTTTGCTTGAACTTATAGTATACTTTTAAATTTTTTTTACTTCAATATTAAGCTTTTCATACATTTTTTATTTGTTATTCCTTTTTTCTTTACATTTTTTGATACATTGTTTACACTATTTTTAATTTTACTTTTAATTCTATAATTTTATTTTTAATTCTATTTTGTTTTTTTTAATTATTTTGTCTAATCTTAATTTGTAATTACTTATGATTTTAGTACCCCGCTAAAACAAAAACATTTATATTTATATTTCTTTTTTCATTTATGTTTGTTTCATTCAACACGTATTCTTTGGAATATATTCGAATGATCCTACTTATTTTCTTACATATATAAAGTTTTGTTATTTTTACTAAATTATTTCTTATTGAATTTTATATTATTATTTTTGTTCCTATTAACTATTCTAATAAACTATAGTTTTTTTTACTTTTATTAATTTTATTGAATTTATTATATTAGTTTATTAGATTTAAGAGCTTTATGTTTTGATAATATTCAATTTTAATTTAATGTAGTTTGTAAAAAATTTTATATTTAAGAAAATAAATGAATTTTAAATCTTTTAAATCTTAAATCTTAAATCTATTATTACCATTATTAATAAAACTATATATTAACTGTTCCTACTATATAAATGAGAACATGTAGAAACATAGCAGAATTATATAGAAAAGAAACATAGTAGAATCAGAGTGGAAGCCCAAAACAACAAAATGTATCGAAATGTTAATATATTTGATACAATCAGATGAATTAAAAGTAAACACGGATGATTATATATTACTTAAAATAGTACTGTAGAAATAAAAAACAGTAAGAAACATAGCAAAAATAGACAGAGAATAAATATAACAGAATTCGAGATGGAGACCACCCAAAACAACGAAATATAACAAAATGAAAATACACTTGATATTATCAGATGAGTTAAAACTAAATCTGGATGAATGTTTAAAGAATAGCTAAAATAGATTATCTAAAATAAATCAAGGAGACCAGTAGGGTGAACTCTGAAAATTTAACAAATGCACTATATATACTACTATGCCATTATATCAAAGAAGTACGTGTTCTGATAAACATGGCAAAACTACGCATAAAACCTAAACTAAATATAAAAAATAATCAATGGATAAACATTCAAACAAAAGCAGATAAAACCGTGACAAAAATATCAGCTTTTCCTCAGCCGTACAAAGTTAATGTATCCTTCTTCAAATGATATTCAATAACTGAACAAATAGTAATCAAATATTAATCAATTATTAAGTCAATTTTGAACGAACTTAGAGATATAAACCGATTTAAATTTCAGCAAACACAAAATAAGAGCAGCTCAATTTCAGAGCTAATTCAATGTATGAGCATATTCGAAATATCCAGTTTTAAAAATACCCAGTTTTAAAATTAAAATAAGAGTAAACTCAAGTTTAAACGACCTTACGGTATGAGCACGCTTAAGATATGTGTACACTCAATTTTGAGAGGTATATGGGAGAAGATAAATGACTACAAATAGTTGAGAATTTTATTTATCACTAAAAATAAAGTGAAACTATGCTTGTATGTTACTCTGTAATAGATTAAAAATTCGCAGATAATAGCATTAAAATCCTAAAGAAAAACTATTGTATGTAATTGTGTACGCCTAATATCTGTGCAAATTCAGTTAAGATGTTCACCTCATAGACTTGCAATTATATAAAAAAAAAAACAATTTTAAATGAACTCGAGATATAAACCGATTCAAATTTCAAATCAACAAACGCAAAATATAGGCAGACTCAATTTTGAGCGAATATAATGAGCTGATATAAGTGTAGACTCACTTTTGAGAGTTATCAAAATGACTCCATTTCCAACAAGCTCAAAATATTAACAAAAACAAGTCTAAACGGGCTCAAGATATGAGTATATACTGCTGTATACTTAATTTTGAACAAATTAAAAATATGAGCGGACTCATGTTTGAGGGGATTTAAAACTGTTTACAGAGTAGAATTACATTCAAATCAAATAAAATTGTACAAAAATTCCAATTTAATGGTTTAGTTTAAATAAGAATTTCAATTTAAATGATGTATATATATATATATATATATATCCAAATCCACCCTATGCCCCACGCATGGGGTTACAGGATAATGATGATGTACATTCAACTACTTAATACCCTGAAACCCTAGTCAATTTAAATTGTAAGGTCATATCATACATTCAAAATATTATCAAACTCACAATTTTAATCACAATTTCAAATTTTTATCATCACACCTTGTATACATGCAATTGTTTTTTGTTTTTGGAAAAGATACATTATTAATTAGAACACAAATATATAAAAAAAAATTTTTTTTTTTTTGTTATTTTTTTGTAATTGAAACCTCAAATCAATTAACATTCATTGAATTTTCCATCAAAAAAAAATAATTGAAATAAAATATGAAAAATAGAAAATAAAAAAACAGAAAGAAATACAAAAAACAAATTATAAATAATAATTATTCATTTATGTTTTGGATCTTATACATATATGTAAATGAAATATGTATGTATTTCCATTTGAAAATAAAATATGATAAAACTTTCACTAAGTCCGCAACAAAATCAAAATCATTATTAAAATACATTTCATAGAATTTCAAATTAAAAAAAAAAAAATAATATTTTATTTTTTTGTTTTCATATACTTAAGTATAAAAGTTTTTATCTCTTCAAATAAAAAATTATTATAAATCCTAGTTCTATAATATCCTTTTCTTCGTGTATATTATGTCTGTTTGTATTTTAACAATTCGTCCTCATTAAATTAAAATAAAAAAAAAATATCTCTACATTATTAAAATACAAAAAATCTACTTTTATTTTCCACTTTAGTCTGACTTTTGTAATCTCTGACTTAAATCTTTCACTTTATCTCAAATGTCCTTCTAACCACTACAAGATTCTTCTATTTGTTTTGTTTCAATTTTTTTTATTTTTTTTTTTTTTTTTTTTTTGCTATTCTTCTTTGTCTTTCTATTATTCACTATATTGTGGTAATTCATTTACGATCCTTGTATTCGCTAGACTTAAATTGTTGTAATTTTATTAAAATAGAAAAATTCTAAAGTGAAAAATAGTCGAACGTATGTTTGAGTGTGTGTGTGTGTGTGTATATGTAATACTACACTTGACCATTTGGCTTTTCTAAAGTTTCACATTATTAAATTTATGGAAATTTATATGAATGTATAAGTAAATTTTATATAATGATATATGATAATATTATATCCTTTGAAAAAGATAAAATTTATATTAAAAAAAAAAAAAAATTCTCAGGCCTATTTTTTTTTTTTTTTTTGATTTTCGTAATTCTGTTATCGTAATTCTGTTTAATTAAATTTAAGTATTTATTAAATAACTGTAAAAGTATATAAACTGCCTTGATCAAGTATTATATTCATTTTCAAGCATACTCAATTTTTTGTTTTATTTTTAAATACATAGAATTAGGTTTTTATTTTGAAATTCAATTTAAAAGAAACGAGAAGGATATAGTTTCAAATTAATTTTATGAAGTCATCATTAGCAATCTTTTCAATACTACAGCCTACAGTTCGGGGTGAGCTTTAAACTCCATACTATTCATTCTAATTTAGATTTGTCTGGAGCAAATGTTCTTTATTCGCTAATACCAATGCAAAGCTGCAAACCGGTTTTGATATTTTATCGTTCTGATTTCTATGAAGCGAATGTTTTGCATCCATCAATTCAAATAACCCCAGTGTATTTTAAACATTTTTACAATAGAAATGTTTTGCATTAATCAATTCAAATAACCCCAGTGTACTTTAAACATTTTTTTTTTTATGATTGACAGTAACTAAGGTAGAATCACATTTTCTAATTTCGTGCTTTATTAAGTACGGTACTGTAAGTTTAATATCTACAATATTTCGAGCATTAATAGCTGTGTTTTTTTAATGATCCGGATCTATATAGATCAAAGAGCTTTTTTGAATTTCATACAAATCGCTAATCCAACTTTTTATCGGGATCTCTATACAGATTATGGGAAATTTATAAATTTCCTTTTTTTGACAATAATATTTGACAAAATAAAACATCAAAGTAAATTGTTTATTGTTTATTGCTACATGCTTACATTTTATTTAAATAAATGTAATTTCAAAAAAATAAAATAAGCTGAATTCGTTGATTTCGGGAACATAATGTACCGTGTAGTGTTTTACTATTAAATTATAATATTTTACTTAAGCACTATTATTTGAATAACGTTTATTTTTATTTTTAATGTCCACTCAAATATAGTATTTAATTTATTAACTTTTAACTTTAATTTAGTTGACATTTTTTACCGAAATTAGGTTTTTTTTTTTTTTACGAAATTAGATTGTAACATTTAACTTAAACACTATTAAAGCTTATTTTTTGTTTTAAAATTTCTACTTATTCTTTTATTTCAATTATTTCTAATTTATTCTTATCTTTATTTTTAAATTTCCTTTTAATACTTTGATTTTTTTACTTTTTTTTACTCCTTCAATGCAAGCAAATCAAGTTCGAACAGGTGATATTATCTCTTTAAACATATTTTTACATTTGAACAAATATTGCATTACTGTGTCCTATATGGGTTTGTTTTAGCGCGTTTTTTGAATGATTTCCGAATGGTATCATTGATTTTATAGTATATACTATCAAATATATGTGTCATTATTAAAAAAAAGTGCAACAAGTAGAGGACAGAGTGACAGTATTATAGTTTAAAACCATAAAAACAATAGTATGCGTACAAAATTTAATTCGTACATGTTGTTAACCATACCATTAAATTAATTCTGGTAATGTTATTAAAAATTTACTATCTTGCAATATTGAAGTAATAGTATAATCTAATAAATACAATGAGTAGAACAGTTATAAATTTATAGTATTTCTAATTACATTATTGCGGTCTACTATTAATATAATAATGGTAGGCATGTTATTAAATCAAAACTACCAAACATATTGTTTTTACTTTTTGTAAACAGAAAACTATTGTTTTTATAGTAAAATTATAGTATTGATACCCGTCCTATATTAAATCAATAACTGTATTATTAAACATTTAATAGTATGTTTTTCCCTGTGTGTACTATAGTGAAAAAAGATTTATTTTATACTACAGAAGATTTATATTTTATAAAGCTATTTATAATTTTTTAGATGGTCTAAGTAATTCGACGACCCTTATACGTGCTTATACCTTACAATCCCTATATATGTACATGTCTTGTGAGGACACGAAAAGGAAAAGGAATTGTAAGCAGAACTACTTTAACTACATAATTTGCAATAAATAGCTCACTAGTTTTATTTCTTTTTGTTTTTTGCTTATTTTTTATATTGTAAATTATTTATTAATTATTTATTTTCTCAATCTATAATTATGCATGCAAATCAGATTTCATTTTCTATTGTAAATATTTTATTCTTTATTCTTTATTCTTTTTTAAACAAAACTTACTAAAAAAGCTATTTTGAATTGTAATAAAGCTTCAAAATTGAAGTTTTGGTTATATCAAAAAAATATTTCCCTAGTCGTTTTTTTAATGATCTGAGATCTATATAGATCCGGATCATTAAAAAAACACAGCTTTTTTATCAATTTTTGGCTTTTCAACTAACTAAATGTAAAAACTACTACTATTGATACTTTTAGAATATTGGTTCTAATATATTTTATGTTTTATCAAGCATAACATTTCGTTTCAAGTATTTTTTCATTAAGCTATTTTTCGCTTTAATTATTATTACAAAATCTGTTCATCTACTATATACATAATATCAAATTATAATGTTAATTATATTAATTAAGTATTATTTTAATATATACAAATAAGAAAATACCATCAAAAAACCGAATTTAAAAATACCTTGATTGAGTATATTACGTCAAGTATGCTTGAATTTATATTTTTTGTTTGTTATTTTTATCATTTTCATTTCAGACATTATATTTTTCTGTTTTTACAATTGCTCAGATAATGGAATGAACTTGTTTAGCTATTTGAGTATTAAATCTTCATAATTCAAACAAATTTTCTTCTGAAATTTTGGTGTATTGAAAATATTCTAAAAAATTAAATTTATTTTAGAAGAAATTAATCTTCACAGTTGAATTGTACAATTTTATTATATTTCTTACAAAATTAGAATATATGAAAATAGGTTGGATTCAGTCACATGATCGGATTGTGTCGAAATATACTGAGTTTCGCACTATACCAATTAATAAAATATAATACCATAGAACAGAAGAGATTTAATATAGTATAAACACATGTTTAGCAATGGCTTGATAAAAATAAAGTGAAGCAGAGAGACAGTTAGTAGATTTTTTTTTTTTGTTGTTTTAACTGTTTATTTTTATTTTTACTTAATTTTTGTGTTACAATTTGAAAAAAAAGTCTAACAAAATCTAATATTTATTCTAAGTTTGACAATAACTAAACCTTAAAATTACGTTAAATTTATTTAGTTTACATCATTCTTATGATTGTGCGTTAATCTTTTTTTCAAATTTTTCGTAAGAAATTTTTTATATTTGTTTATATTTTGGAAAACATAAAAAAAAACCAAAACTTGTTTAAATTTATTTTATTAAAAACCTTAAAACTAACCTAAATTACTTAACCTACATCTATAATCTAATTAAACCTATGCCAACCTAACTTACCCTAAGCCTGTTCTAAAGTTAGATAATCTATTTATGTTATTGGCTTAACCACCAGAGATTAGTATTTATTATTTTTTTTATCCTTATCTGGGATATACATGTAGCATGTCTATGGATATACATGTAGCATGTAGCCCGTCTATTATAGTGATTATAATAGAGGTACATGCTCGTGGTTTTGAATATACCCTTTAGCATCAAGATAAATAAAATGTTCGGGTGTTATAAATCCCGTTTTGATGCTGTTCAAATTTACTCTTCATTATGGTAATATATATGAGATATTAGACCATTTTCTGTTGTGGTAAGAGATCTATTAAAATGATTACAAATTGTTTTTATCAAAAAATTATCGAATCTTACGATACTAGCTTTTTGGTACAAACACTTATTTGAATAAAAATGTTTGTAGTCCGTTTTGGGTTTTCTGTGTAGATTTATGCAGGCTCTTATGCATTTTCGTTCAAATTTTCTTATTTTCTCCATTAGACAGTCAGTAGATTTGATGATGGGGATGGTGATAGATGTAAAAATAAAAAAAATGATTGTGCATTAATATATGGAGAATTGGGATATAAGAAGTGTAAATGAAAAAAATAAAAATATATTAAGATAAACACAACTAATGGCAGAAATAACGGTAACAACAAAATTGTTAATGAATCTTTAAGTCAATGTAAATTCCCAGAAACAATCAATTATTATTTTTTGTTTCTCTCTTTCACGGAGGGGGCTCCAATATCTATGGTACCGGTAGAAAAAATTAGAAAATCAAAATTAGCTGATAATATAAGACCTATAATAATATACTACCAGTATACGAAAAAATTTTAGAAAAGGAGGTAAACATTCAATTATAAGAGTTTGTGACTAAAATTAATATACTGTCGCAAATGCAATCTGGATTTAGGAAAAGATATTCAGAACAGAAGCAACTTTAAATTGGACCATAAATTGTAGCAATATTTTTGAATTTCAAAAGGGCATTCGAAACAATTGACAGAGAAAAAAATCAAAAATCTAAATTTAAAACAACATTGATGTTAAAATAATAATGAAATAAACTTAAGATATTTATGTAAAAAACTTTAAAGAATGAGGGCTTGACAAAACCCACGTGGTTGATAAGCCCATAATAAAGATCTTATAAATAAATAAATAAATAAATTGACAGAGATATATTATTAAGCAAAATGGAAAAATATGGTATAAAAAACAACGAAATGAACTGGTTTAAGGATCTAATAGGAATTTTCTAGTTGTCAGGTGCAAAAGAAATACAATTATGAGCCCCACAAGGGTTTGGGTTAGGAGTTTCATTATTTCTTATATATATAAATCACATAGGGTTAGCATACCGATATTGTAGAATACCTCTATTTGCTGACGATACTCTGGTCTATATAGCAAGAAACGATGTAGCTGAATGTTAAAGAAAAATAAATTCAGATTTTGGGGAATTTGTATTTCAACATGAACAAACTAAAATTGAATGTAAGTAAAACTAAATGAATTTATATTTACACATCATTAAAAAATTAAAATATTAGAATTCAAATAATGAGGTAGATGAGTGTGCAACCAGTTTTAAATATTTCTAATAATAGATAATAAATTGAATATCAGTGAACATTGTTATTATACACATGTAAAAAATTTTCAAAAAAAAATGCGTTTCTACCAAGAATCAGATCAAAACTATCACGTTCATTTGTAATAAACGTGTACAAAACCATAATACTATACCACATTACAACTACTGTTCCACTATACTTTTTGTGTGCCGCCATTCGCAAAAAAAACGTTTAAAGGTATTTCAAAATAGATTAATTAGAATAATTTTTTTTATTCATTCATTTATTTACTCAAATGAGCTCCATTGCTCCATTGCTCATTCATAGTGTTTTAGTTTTATACAATTTTACTTATAATTATAACTAATTAAGTTTAAATTCAGTGCAATCTTAATTTTAAAATAAGAAATTTTTTGTTTTTTATAGAAGATATTTATTATAACTCTTATTGAATTGATGAAAATAATCACTAATTTTACTTTTGAATTCAGATATTTGAGCAGTTTCTTGATCGCAACTGGTAATTCATTATACGTTTTGTATGCTGTATTGTATATTGTGTCATGTTTGTTAAATCTTTTTGTTGAAGATGTTACCCTTGTTTGAGCTGCATTTCTAGTTGAGTATGTATGAACTTCATTTACTCATCATCAGCTTAATATTTCTATTAATATACTTAGTAAGTATGAGATGTATTTGTGTGGCCTGTTTGCATTTTAACAACATGATTCAATTGTAATATTTTGTGCTTTCTATGAATTTCCTGTGTTGAAGTTTGCCTTTTATATCCAAACAAGTTCTTCATCGTTTAATTCTGCAGTTTCTGTAATGTTCTGAATTAAAATGAATGGATATAAAAAGTAGACTTAAGTACAATAAGGGGATATTGTTGTTCAAATTGAAGAATGGTCTGTTATCGTGCCATATGGAAAGGCACATTGAGTATGTTGGTGGTTAAAATTATTTGAAAAACAATGTAGATTTTAGATTACCATTATATAGAAAGGTCAGTACACAAAATCCAGTTCTATACAAGGGAATGCAAATTTTCAATCGTTTTATTCTGCAGTTTCTATAATGTTCTGAATTAAAATGAATAGATATAAAAAGTAGACTTAAGTACAATACGTTGATATTACATATATCATACATGATATTACATGATCATATATACGTTGTAACGGCCGGGTAATATAAAAACTGAAACTTGTATTAAAATATTTTTAAAAAAATTAATTGAATAACATTAGTAAAATTTAACTGACTTTTTGTAATTTAATTGTGTAAAATTTTTTACAATGAATTTATAAAAGTTTTTATTAAAAACTAATAAAAAAATACAACAATATAATAGAATACAATACAATACAACGATTAGCTGTACAAATGACTCAAATGAGCTCACTCAAATTGTTATATGGGGTTGAAGAGTAGTACGGTTAACATTATGAGTGGATAACATAAGAAAAATATATTTTAAGCACAAACAACTTAAATGGGTTCCATCATATAACATGATAGCTATATAACATAAATAAAGTGAAAATTCATATTCACATGATAATAATATCAACTGTAAGATTATTTATTACAATATTTTAGTTAATACAAAGCAAAATTAATGTTCATTTATATTTTTCAAATGCGGGTCTAGTGGATTCAATTTAAAAATACTTGTAGTATACATTCGGATGCAACCGGCGTTTGGTCCATAAAATTTTGTAATATATTTTTACCATTCGCTAACGATTAGAATCTAACGATTAGACCTAATTTAAAATGAAATATTCCCATAATTTTTACATTGGACTTCCAAATTGGATATAATATAAAACAATTATTAAAGTAAAACAAAAAACCACTCATCGAATGATAACAAAGATAATAGTTCTGCTCACTCTATTTAAAAAATATTACACATTAAAATACACATTAGTATACAGGATGGTTTCTAGATTACTTTAATTTTATATTTACATTTCTGAGGCTTTTTATAGTATGTAAAACTTTACAATGGAACTTGAATTAATGTTGGAAAAGTTTCCAAGATATGGGGTCCAAAATAATTTTCAAAACTATGAGTTCTATCATAGCTTTATTCAAAGAAGAGATGTGAAGAAATGTGCCTTAGGTGACCACCTATTACTAGTGGTACAAAAATTATAGAAATTTGTTTGAAGGCTTATTCTAAATGTATTAATTTATTCTTCTTAATTGCACTTTTAGCAATTTTAAATACTTTTTTCTATATCCCTTCATAGTACGAGGTCACAATTCAATTTATGAAAACTTTTAAAAAACGCTACAAATTACTTTTAAGCCCGATATCTTGAAAACCTTTAGAGCATTAACCTAAGTTCAATAGTAAAATTTCACCTGTTGGACATAAAGAAGATGTAAGCAATCACATATAGTAATGCCACTATATGGAATAACACCCAGTGTACATTCTGCGATTCAAAGTCCTTTTAGACTTTTCAAGTAACAAAAAAATACATCAGAAAATGAAAACATTCAGAGTAACGAAAAGGACAACATCAGAGGTCTGCAAAATTTAAAGATTCTTAAAATTTATTTGTTTCTTACCCTTCTATTCTCCTTGTGAATATTTTCAAAAATTTCATTAGTCAAATGGACCTTATGGAAATGTAAATTTATCAGGACAGATTTCCATTTATGAAAAAATTTTCTACGCGGTTTTTTTTACTTTTTTGCTTTTAATTTCGGTATGTCTCACTTCGCTGACTGGACGAAATAATTTTTTTTTTTTTTTTTAAATAAAACTATAAGTGAAAAAAAAAAAAACAAAAAATAAAAAGGACTTCAAAAAGAGAAACTTTTCAAAAATAATAAAAAAAAATAAAAATTAAAGGACTTTCATTAATTTTTATCATGTTTTATTTAGTTTTTGAATAAAATGCGAGCTTTTCTCTTTATGCTTGTTTTGTTTTTTTTTTTTTGTTATTATGAAAATGATTTTTTTATTGAAAATGCGTTGATTTTTTAAGTTTTTTTTTTTTTTTTTTTACATTCATTGAAGTTATGATATGCGACCATTAAGCAAAAAAAAAACAAAAAATAAAAAATAAATGAATGAATGCTAAAATTAATGCGCGGTAACATGAAAATATGTAAATTATTTTAAGAAAAGAAATTAAAAGGACGAACATAAAATGAGCAATTTTTTTTTTAGTTATTTTTTTTTTTTGTAAACCTTGAAATTAATTTTTGATTGACGTTAGCCATTTTTTTTTTGTCTTAAATAATATAAACAGCCGCACGTGAATTTGTAAAAGAGAGTTTATAAACACAATTAAGAAAAGTAATAGTAAAATTTTGTACGTAGAACAAAAAAGTTGAATAATGATCGGATCGCTTAAAATTAAAAAATGGCAAATTATTTTTCATTAACAATCTGTTAATCTACGATTCGTCAATACAAATAATTGTCGGACATGTAAAAGTGTTGCTATTAAGAATGAAATAAATTTTGTGCGATTCCCTGAGCCTGGTGAGAACTGAATTCAAGTGGTTAGTAGTAGTAGTTTAATGACTTGAGAGATATCTCTATTTTTGGTATCTATAGTCTTGGTATGGGTATGTGTTTTATGATGATATAGGTTGCAGTCAAGTTGTAAGGAAATGTAATTTGATCTAAGGATTAGAATTGAATACCTTGGAATTGTCTTTGGTGGGAGAATGGTAAGATAATCAAAATGGCAATATTTACTACTAATGCAAATTACTACTCTTAATTAAATTAGAAATTGAGCTGGGAATACCATAAGGAAATAGAAAATATTATTCTGCTTGAATATAGACAGGTTTAAGGCCGAGATAAAATTATTAGGGTCTTCTAATAAATAAAAATTGTTAATAATATAACAATGAATTATATAACAATGTCCTTGTAGATAAACTAGGTTGGAATGGAATTTTATCTACATTAGAATTAATCGCTAGAGGTTTTAATTGAGCCAGTCTGATGTAGAAATATTATTTATTTATTTTTTATTTTATTTATTTTTCTCAAAAGGAGCAGTATCTCCTCATGTAGAATATATTTATTTACATATTTACATTTTGAGTAAGTGTATAGTAGGTGAATTATAGTTATTGCTATAATAAAAAATGGTAAAATAAAATGCAGTAAATCGATGTATGGCTACTTACGGCATACTATTTTAGCAACGATACACAACTGAAATGGTCATTATATTTCAGACAGTTTTTGTTCAATATTGGTTACTACAACATTGTCAATCGATTTGAATGTGAAACGAACCTAATACAAATCAAGTAGACATAAAACTGCTATAAACTGACATAAACTGACATAAACTGAACTGTTTAGGAGTGAAAATTGAAAAAAAAGCATAACGGTCGGTTATTAATATTTAATTTGATACCACGTATACTGGTATTATATTTTGTGTTCAGGTTTTTACCAAATTATATATTTTGACTGTATCGAAAACAAAATAAAATGTACCTATACACAATATATATGCGGTGATTACAATTTTTCTTACAATAGATAAATTACAATATTTTCGGAAAATCTACTTCATATTTATGGTAGATCAACAAGAAATATGAATTTAATAGTTCCTCGTCACAGGAGTCAATTAAGACACATATCGTATTTTGTTAGAACTACTGGGGTGCCATTGTGTAACTTTGTTTCAAACATTTCGGTCGAAACAAAATGTTGTCGAAACAAAATTTGGATGACATTACGTAATTTGAAACGTTAATTTATTTTGAAACGCGCGAAAAAATAGTGAAACACTTTACATAATTCCATTTTTAATTTGTTTCGTTAAAATTTCAACAATTACTGCTAGAAAATAATATTAAAATAAAAAAAATGGAACTAAAAGAAATTGCAACTGGATACAAGTAAAAGAAGCTAATAATAATACCAAAATTTTTTTTTTTTTTTATTCTGAAAATTTTTTTTCTTTATAGAAAATCATTATAAATTTACTTAATTTTTCATTTTATTGGAATTTTTATTTCTGTGCGTTTCTAAAATAAATATTCCAATAAAAAACATGTATTAATTTATTATTATTTTTTAAATTTACCTAAAAGCGTCAACTATTTTTCAATCGACAAAATTTGGTCGTATCAAATGTAAAAAAAGTAGCGTTTCAACCTTACGCAATACCAAAATATGTCGTACCAATTTTGAAAAGATTGAAACAAAATAAAAATGGTCGAAACAAAATTATGCAATGCCACTTTTTGAAAATAGTCGAAACAAAACGACGTTTCAAATTACACAATGCCACCCCTGTTCTTTGGAACTCCATACCGAACTTCATTCTGCGCGTTAATAACATTAAAAGGTTTACTGAGCTCAGCAGTGAGTATTTTAGAAATCATGATTTGAGGTAGGCAAATGTATTATTTCAGTTCAACAGGCATACATTGGTATACATGTATTATATATTAAGTATGTAAATTTTTGTGTAAAGCATTGTTTTTTTTTTTTTTTTCATTTTTATATCTCTTTATTTATTTATTTATTTATTTATTTATTTATTTATTTCAATCTACTGGGTAGTCCCTTACAGATTTTGTTTATAAAATATTTAAAACTAAAATATAATAAAGCTAGAAATAGAAAACAAAAATTGTAAATATAAAAATAATTTCAGATATAAAATAACATTAATAATAAGATGCATTAACAATTTCAAGTTAAAAATAACATTAATTCAAGAAAAGAAGTTAAAAAAAAAGAAAAATTCAGACTTAAGTAATAAATAAATATTAATAGTAATAGCAATAGTAATTATAAAGGTATGCAGTACATTCAAATGATAATAGAGAATAATTTTAATAAATTTGTAGAATAAAATTATAATTAATTAAAATTAGAAGAATTATTGTAATGTTTCAAAAAATGTGATGATTTTTCTCCTAAAAACGAATCTACTGTAGTTGAAGTCAATTACTGAAAAACTGTTATTAAATAAGCGCTGAGAGTTTGCAATAGGTTCGGAAAAACCATAGTTCGTTCTATGATTTTGAAGATATAAAAATCTTTGGCTTCTGAAATCGCGCACTGGAGCGTAGATATTATAAAAGCGAAGAATAGATGGACATTTTATTCTGCCAGATAAAATATCATAGGAAAACATTACGGATGCAGCATTTCGCCTAGCCTCAAGAGTAGAAAACTTAATAAGTTGACATTTAGCTAAATATCCAGTAATATACGGTTGCCAGTTGAATTTACGAAGGCAAAACCTAATCATATTCTTTTGAACAGACTCTATTCTCTTAATATGTTTATCATAATAAGGCAAAATATATATATGTAATATATATATGTTTTATTTTTATTAATTTGGTAATTTAATCTAGTTATAGTTTAAGCACTTTATATTCTTACATTTTAACATTTTTCATTGTTATTTTCTAATATGTTTAGTTTTGTTAGTTTTAAATTATGGATTCTAGTTACATGCTTAAAAGAATAATCGTCTTATATGTAGCAGAATAAATGAAATAAAAAATATATGTATATTTATATATATATATATGTATATATATATTTAGTTTCAAAATACATTCAACAAGAATCAGTAGTCGTTCAACTCTGCTTATTCAAAAAATAAACAAGGTTGTAGTTATAATTATTGAAAATGGTCGAAAATTTCCTTTTGAATTTAACTTAATATGCTTCTCATACAGATACGCGTATTCAGGTTGTACTTGTCTTTGAAAAGTATGGTATTTGATTTTAAAACAAGTATTGTAAATATAAAAATAATTTCAGATATAAAATAACATTAATAATAAGATGCATTAACAATTTCAAGTTAAAAATAACATTAATTCAAGAAAAGAAGTTAAAAAAAAAGAAAAATTCAGACTTAAGTAATAAATAAATATTAATAGTAATAGCAATAGTAATTATAAAGGTATGCAGTACATTCAAATGATAATAGAGAATAATTTTAATAAATTTGTAGAATAAAATTATAATTAATTAAAATTAGAAGAATTATTGTAATGTTTCAAAAAATGTGATGATTTTTCTCCTAAAAACGAATCTACTGTAGTTGAAGTCAATTACTGAAAAACTGTTATTAAATAAGCGCTGAGAGTTTGCAATAGGTTCGGAAAAACCATAGTTCGTTCTATGATTTTGAAGATATAAAAATCTTTGGCTTCTGAAATCGCGCACTGGAGCGTAGATATTATAAAAGCGAAGAATAGATGGACATTTTATTCTGCCAGATAAAATATCATAGGAAAACATTACGGATGCAGCATTTCGCCTAGCCTCAAGAGTAGAAAACTTAATAAGTTGACATTTAGCTAAATATCCAGTAATATACGGTTGCCAGTTGAATTTACGAAGGCAAAACCTAATCATATTCTTTTGAACAGACTCTATTCTCTTAATATGTTTATCATAATAAGGCAAAATATATATATGTAATATATATATGTTTTATTTTTATTAATTTGGTAATTTAATCTAGTTATAGTTTAAGCACTTTATATTCTTACATTTTAACATTTTTCATTGTTATTTTCTAATATGTTTAGTTTTGTTAGTTTTAAATTATGGATTCTAGTTACATGCTTAAAAGAATAATCGTCTTATATGTAGCAGAATAAATGAAATAAAAAATATATGTATATTTATATATATATATATGTATATATATATTTAGTTTCAAAATACATTCAACAAGAATCAGTAGTCGTTCAACTCTGCTTATTCAAAAAATAAACAAGGTTGTAGTTATAATTATTGAAAATGGTCGAAAATTTCCTTTTGAATTTAACTTAATATGCTTCTCATACAGATACGCGTATTCAGGTTGTACTTGTCTTTGAAAAGTATGGTATTTGATTTTAAAACAAGTAGTTAGTTCTAATTATCGTTTCTAACTAAAATCGTCACACTTACACACTCTTGACTCAAACAACATTATACTCTTCAAACATCACTATACTCTGCAAATACTCTTCGAATGCTCTTTTTTTCTTCTTACTAGGTTATTTAGTAAAAATTAAAATTTAAAAAAAATTTCCATTGCATATACAATATACATATTATATTATATATATACAAAAATATTCAGTATACTTTACATGAACCATCTCTGACTGATGTTAATTCATTTTAACGAAAAAAATTTTCAATTCAAATTCAAATTTAATTCAAAAAAAATACAAGACACACTTAATTTTTTAAAAAAAATTTAAATTCTAAATGAAATTTTCTATTTATTTTGATGGACATTTCATTTACGTCCAAATTTTCATGTAATTTCTTTAAAAAGAAAAAAAAATTGTTTAATATAATTTTCTGTCTATGAAATGACAATCACATCATAATATATTCAAACTGGGAAAAATTAAAATAAAAAACTCAATAAAAATCTATTCATTAAATATAATATATATAGGTATAACTAAAACTGTCCAGGACCACAAAATTCTAATTCAATTTATCATCATTTTTTATATTAATTTTATAAAAGCATTAACGAAAATTGTTACTTGTTATTTCGTTTTTTTTTCAAATTCAAAAGAACCACAATTCAAAGTTGATGGCACCTGATTTTTAGAAAAAGAAAAATTTTATCTTATTTTTATTAAATTTGAGAAAAAAAAATTACAAAAAATAAAATAATATAACAAAGATAAGAGAATTCAGCAAAACAAAAAAAAAAAACAAAAAAACGGAGGACTCTCTATTACTTATGCAAATCCTTTTAAATATTGATGATTTTTTTTTTGTCATTCCAGTAAATTGAAAATTCCAAAAAATAAAAAAAATTAAAATAAAAAGCACTAAAATTGTATTTTATTTAAAAAAAAAAAATTTATTAAATATGTTCTAATTTGAATGAAATTCTATTAGAAAATACTCCTACTAACATACAGTGATTCGTAAACTTTATAATTTACATAATCTTGATATTCTAAATATAATTATCCGAAAATGTAAAATCTTGTTCATACTATGCTTAAAATTTAATATTGAAATAGATTTCATAACGAATCTGATTTAACTTTATATTCTATCAATACAACAATTTTATTTGATTCTAATTATAAAATGTTACACCCCTATTACAGATCAATGTTTTTATCAAGTTTTATCAATATTTTGACAATATATTGGTGAAAAATTATATGAATATAAATTTAATGGTGGTAGTTCTATCCAAATTTATATCAATTTCCCATTAATGTTCTCATCAATGTTTTATTGTCAAAATCAGCTGAGTTAAAAAATAGATTATTTTTTGGGAATGTTTAGATAATGTTATAATGTTAATTTATGTTATAATTTTAAAAAGAACAATTTTTATGTTAATTTTAATAATTATTGTAATTATATAATCAAATAACTGATATATTATTACAATGTTCCCAAAAATAATTTGTTATTTTTTATACAAAACATTTACATTAAAAATTTAATTTGAATTGAAGTCAAAAATATTCGGCCAGAAATTACACTTTCAATATTCATAAATATTTAGAAATTATCAATACATTCAATGCAATACACATAAATTTTTATATTCATTGTTTGACATTTTGCAATGAATATAAAAATTGATGTGTATTGAATATATTGATAATTTCGGATTGATATTTTTATATTCATTTCGAAATGTCAAACAATGAATATAAAAATTGATGTGTATCATTAATTTAAATATTGTCAATGTATGGACAATTAAATTAATCAGAACTTTGATGTGCACCTTAATACATTTGTCTTAATTACGTACAAAATCTACTTGTAAAATAGATTTAACAACAAACTTGATCTAATTATAAATTTTTCGTACACACTTTTTAAAATTTTTGATTAAATAAATATTTTACACACCCCTGCACCCAAAATACAATTCGACTGTTATAACCATTATGAAATTTCTACTTATCTACAAATTCTGCTCAATGTTAAGTTCTCTCCTAATCCGTTTCTCTTTACCCGAACCTATACAAACATTTTCTTATATTATTACTAGGGGCCCCTGTTGAGTAATTATATTTCAAGTTGAAGTCAAATTTAAAGTTTTAAAAAAAAAACAGTAATTTACGTACTGACATAGACTTCGCACGATATAGCAAAAACCACTCGTGTTTAATAAAAAGTTTTGTGGTTAGTAAGTTTTATTTAGGACATACGTCCTTCATATACTGCTTCGTTTCCGATATATTCCCTATAGTAAGTGGCATTTAGTGGATAAAATTACTAAAAATAAAAAAAATGTTCATTAAAGAGGTATGTATATATATATACCTACATAATACATAATTTTAATAAAAACTATATTATTACTACAAATAACCAAAATTTAGAAACAGTTACTGAAAAAGATAAAAATTAAGAATTGAAGTGATTTGTTTTTTTTTGTTTTTTTTTTTTGGCATATGTACATAAATTCATTTGCAAGTACATAATGTAAATTATAATAACTGATTTGTTTGCTTTTGTTTATTATTTTAATAAGTTCTTCCATTTGAATAATGTATTTGCTGAATAATAAAATCATATGAGTATAAAAAAATTTCAACTGTGTGCGCATTTTTGTTTCATATATAACTTATATATTATATTAGAAGTTCATTAAGGAGTATGAGAATCGAAATAAAATGAAAATGTGTCTACTACGCAGGTCGGTCCCTAAATGCTTGTCTATTATAATTATAGATATATATACTAATTTTTTTTTGTCTGAAGCCTTTTATAACTACAACAATAATAATGAAAACATATAGTTCACTATCAATGAAATAATGAGAATTGAGAGAATAAATACATTTTTTTTAATGTATTATGTGAGTAGGTATAGGTAGTAGTAAAATGTAGTGAGAAAATAATATTAATGAATTACGATGAAAGATCATACATACTCGTATTTACTTTACATTGTTGTTGGTGTTTTAAGTATTGATGTGCATACTTTTTTCAACGGCACCCAAACTTTACTAGATTATCAATAGCATTATACTAGTATATATATATATATATATATATATCTATATCAGGCACGAAGCGTCCATATATTGAGTTGAATGAGTGCTTCCCCAAATGAAATATTATTTATTATTTCTTACAGCTTAATATAAAATTTATATTTAATTTAATATAAAAATTACTTAACTACAAAAATTCAAATTGAATGAAAAAAAAATTTCAAGCAAAAATTATATGCATTGATATTAACTACATTATGTATGTTTAGAAAATAATGCCTATATAAACATCATTATTTTCTATTATTCTTTCAATCATACAAGCCAACAAGAGATATTCAACAACCACAAATTTATAATATTTGAAAATAATGCCTATTAAAAATCATTATTCTCTTACCAATATGCTATAATAATTATACATTGCAAAAAAATATAATGACAAATTAAATATCATTATCCTCAGTTCTCTTCGCATTTAAAATATACATACACTCAAACACACTGTCTGTATTTAGTTTCGTAGCAACAACAACAAAATAATAAACGAAGCGACAATAAAATAAAATCTTAGAAGGAAAAAAAATTGAATTTGAATGAGTGGCTGATATTCATTCCAAATTTACCTGATATAATTAGAAAATATCTGATAGAAAATATATTATCTAGGGAAACAACAACAAAATATCGCATGACACAAAATGAATTTACAAATAAAAAAAGTATCAGGGAATGAATTAATTTTATGCATTATTGTGGTTGTTGACTTAAATGAGAATTAATATTTATATAAATAATGTATGTAGTTTTGGGTTTTTTTTAGAGAGTAGTATTGATTTGTGTTAAGTAATTCTGTAGTTTTTTGTTATTGAATGCTACATTGTTCATTTTCAGCCATAATTTTGTTTTATGCAGTTTTGAAACAATTTGTTAACAATTGTAAAAATTTAAAATGTTTTTTTTTTATTATTTATAAATAATTAAAATAGATAATTGTGATTGTGTTATTGAAAGCTTAAGAAAAACTCATTTTCCGTTAGAAGTTTTGAGGAAAAATTATTAATTGTTAAAGATGGTAAGCCAGTGCTTGCTCTACTAATAACAACAACAACAATAAAACGATGTAATCAGCATTTTTCAGTAAAATCTTTTAATTCGTATACGTGGTATTTTCCAACATAAATATAGAAAATTCGTATTCACACTTTTTTACATTCCTTTCTTAAAGTCAGAGCTTAAATTAAAGTTATATTTTCAGATGAAAATTTAAATAACAAAAACAGTATATGCAAATATTAACATTTTTAATTCAAACTGGATTAAACAGTTCTTTTAATGAATATTCCGAACTTTGTGAATTGACAATAACACTTCCTATAACAACTACTTCAGTTGAGCGATCGTTTTTCTGCCTAAACAGAATTAAAACTACTTTGAGAAGTAGATGTGAGTAAAAACTTTGACTGTCGAAATTAGCAAAAATTTCAATAGAAAAAGAAAAGCCAAAGCAAACTGATGCTTCCTTTTATAGTGCTTCCCCAATTGAAAATTCCACGCCCCGTCACTGATCTATATATATCCTTAAGATATTTTGTAGGTTGTCATTGTCACAGATATGATGATTTAGCATTCCGCTAATTGAATTTAGTTCATGCCAGATCTGAGATTTCACTCTCAGAAAGTAACCCATACATCTTTTTGTGTATCAATAGCTTAAAAAATCTGAAAAATATATGCCGTCGCAACTGATAAGCCTAACAAATTATATATTTTAAGTTTGAAAAAAAAAAACAATTTAAAATCACTGTATTAATTCTAACAATACATGAACCTAGGGGTTCAATTCTATTTTTTTGTTTTCTTTATTGTTGTAAGCTGTTTAGCATAAATTTATGCAAATCGTTGAGTGCTTTACTATTGGGAATCACGATTTCTATTTGTTATTTTTCTTTTTTTCGCGCTTTATTCATTTGTTGCTTCATCTTTTCAACATATATAACATAAATTTGATGAAGGATTCAACACAAACAAAAAAATAAAAAAATAAAAAATGGAATAATAGAAAGAAATTTACTTTGATTTTAACCAAGGATTTTCTTTTGTTCATTGTGTTTAAATCGTTCCCTATTCAAATGATTTGACTGTTTTTGTATAATCTACTTTTTTTTTTGCGTTCTATCTCTATTTGTACCTATTTTTTACATATTTTTTTATTTTTATTTTTTTTTTGTTAAAAATGTCGTTTAGTGCAAATAAAATCAACATAATTTTCACCTTCTTTTCTAATATCAAAATTGTTGTTTTTTTTTTGTTTTGGAAAGAAAGAACTTCTGTTCGTTCATCTAATTTTAAATATTTAACTAAATTCATCACAACAAATTATAATAAAAAACAAAAAAAAAAAAAAAAACGAAACAACTATAATGACAACATTGAAAACAACAATATTAAAGAAAATGTTGGCTTTCAAAAATGAATAAAAATGTTTTATTAAATAAAAATAAAATCAAATTTATATTTGGTTTTTCTTTTTTTAATTTCAAATTGAAATCAAATATACATTTAAAAATCATTAAAATTCAAATATTATTTAAATGAACAGTAATGAATGTACACAAATACACACACACTCCTGTCAATTCTATTTTGAATAACAAATTGATAAAATCATCACCATAAAGCAATAACGGTAGTAAAAGATTGACAGTAGTTAGTTAGTTGTCAATTCAGCCATTTTCAATAATATAAAAATTGAAATAAAAATGGAGGAATTGACATTGGTAGTAAGTAAATTATACTTTATTGTTCAATAAATTGAATTAAATTTACAAAAAAAAATTTAATAAAATATTTAAAACAATTTTTTGTTTTTTCTTTTGACAATTTAAATGTCAAAATCAGTTTTGGTATGTCGTTATAATGTTTTAGAAAAAAAAAATTTTTTTTTTCTTCCTGGAAAGGTAATCTACGTAAATTTTACCACACATTTCTCAAAATCGAAGTAATCAAACAATTTGAAAATAATTGTATTATTAACAGAATCGAAATTATAATATTAAATTAAGGTGATCCAAAGAAAGAAGTTTGTATACAATATTGTTGGACTATAATAATTATGATAAACAAGGATTTTAGAACAGAACAGGGTTCATGTCTAAAATATTAATACTTGTTTAAATAGAAAAGGGCTGTACATTTTTTTTTCGATTCATAGCAAATTTTTTACCTTTGAAAATCCATAATATTTATTATACAGTTAGTCGCCCGACGATTAAAGATACTTATATACATTAGCCTTCTCTGGCAACCTTAATGTACTTTAACCGCTTTGAAAATTATGCTATTGTATGTAATGGGCAACCTAAATGTTACTTGATTATTAACTGCTCTCAGACATCACCTCATAGTTAGAAGCATTATGTGTTTGTTTATTTTTAAATTCAGCGAAGGATAATAAAATAGCATAAGAAAATAGCAATGGGTTATATTTTTAACACTTTACCTATCTAATTAATACATCGTAGATGCGCGAATGCATCCTGTACATAAATCAAGGTACTGTTCCCGTCACTCAAGCAATTTAAGCATAAATCAAAAGAAACTGCAAATACCCATCTACCTCTATATACAGTGAAAATTGACAGCATCAAACAGAATACGAAAATTTGTTTATAGTCAAAATTATCTCAATATTGACTTAACAGTAAAATTTCACGAATGTGATTTGTCCACATTCAAACAACGCATATAACGTATAGAAATGCAATTAAGAGGTATCCCAGCCTGGGGGTGCATAAGTGTATAATATTTTATTCTTATGCACAGCTCTTTATTAAAACAAGGACACACAAAGCCATATAGTTAAAGTCATGAATTGTTAATTTAAATCTGATGCAAAACTGTTTTTGTTTACCACATGAAAAATGTGCTAACGCAAAAAATAGCACCTGAAAAACAAACAATAAATAGTATAAATTTATATATATTGTGTTAAAGTTGAAGTAATTTGACAGTTTTTGATACCCACATAAACTCCACACTTTTTCATTTATACCAGGTGTTCCAGAGAATGCGTATCAGCTTTTAAAAAGGGGAAGCAGCCGCTATTTTAAAATTTAGAAAAAAGTTTGTTAACTAAATCGAGGGTACTCTATCGATTGATGGTATTTACAACTTTCGGAAAGAACCGCAAATAGGTTTTTTAGGATCAAAAATTGCTGAAATTGGCCGAAATCGAGGTTTTCAAATGGGAAGTGGTACTTTTTAATGCAAATTCAGATTCTACATCAAAAAATAAGAAACTTTTGTAAAGTAAATTTTTTTTTTGTTTTTTTTTTTTGTTTAAACTTTGTAGGAACCCAAAACTGAGATAAAAAATATGATAACATGAATTCGGATTCTACGTCAAAAAATAAGTAACTTTTGTTAATTAATTTTTTTTTTGTTTTTTTTTTTTTTGTTTGTTTAAGTTTTGTAAGAACCCAAAACTCAGATAAAAAATATGATAACAAGAAAAGCAATTTTATTTATAAAAATGATTATCATTAGTTTTAGCTTACCAAAGGAAAATACTGAGCGTTTTTATTTTATTGTTATTAATTTTGAAGAAAAATACTAAGAAAACAAAAAAAAATCATTTAACCTGATTTTCTTATTTTTTGTCGTAGAATCTGAATTTGCATTTAAAAATACCCCTTCCCATTTAAAAATCTCGATTTCGGCCAGTTTCAGCAAATTTTTGATCTTAAAAAACCGGTTTTCAGTCCTTTTCGGAAGTTGAAAATACCACCAATCGATAGAGCACCCTCGGATTTAGTTAACAACATTTTTTCTAAATTGTAAAATAACGGCTCCTTCCCCTCTTAAAAAGCTGATACGCATGGTATAACTTTCATATTTTTTTCGATACCTATTACAAAAACAATTATATATAAAAATTTTATATAGATAATGTAACAAAAATTACTATTAAATTTTTTTCTTCAACCCTACTCACTCTCCTCGACTATTTCGTAATAACGAATTTTCAGCCATTAAGTCTTGTATATTTTGAATTTCACTTACCTGAAATAGAAAAAATATTATATTAGTATTTTCAAATAAATATTTCAATAAATTCTATTAAATGAATGTAATATAATCAACTTAATCAAGTTAGTTAATAACTTAAATTACTAATTATAAACCACTCTTATTCAACTCTATTTAAAATGAAAATTGAATAAATTAAAATTAAAATAAAAAAATATCACCCACACTAGGTATATTAAATGAATTAAAATCATAGAAAAAATAAAAATTAACCTTTTTATATAATTTTAAATTCAAATTTAATTTATTTCCTAAAACTATTCAAATTTTTAATTACCTGTATCTTCTTTGATAATCAAAATAAAAATTAAAAAAATTACCATAATACACGTGCTAACGTAACACAATAAATTTATATTTAATCTGATGAATTATTATACGAACCAAGAGCTTGACTACACACATCAACAATATAATATAATATTATATTATTCAACTTAACTTTCACTTCACCCTACCTCTTCATTCGAAAAATTCATTCCATTCCACTTCTAAATAATATCCATTAGAATTGTTCTTGTTCAATGTAAATATATAGATTTTATCTAATCATTGATGTTTATCCTTTTTGTAATACTAATACTAACATACATAACTATTCATTGAAATATGAAAATAATGCGATGTAATGAACAGAGAGAGTGATAGAGAGAGTGTGAGAATAGTAAAATAGAAAAAAAATAAAATAAAAAATTATATAGAAATTATTATTCCGATATTCTCGTTTTAGAATGCAACATCGAACAGAAAAAAAGCAGTACACATAACCTCATAACATTGATAAATACAGATATTAAAATTTACCTTTGATTTACTGCTTTTATTTTTTTTATTTTTTTAATTCGACATCCAGTACATAATTCTTAATTTATACCGTTAAAATACTGTTCATTCATTACATTCTATAATATATATATAAATAATGTACATTATATATATATGCATTTTACTGTATATTGTGACTAAAACGATGGGTGAGAAAGAAATGTGACAAATAATATAAAAACAAAAATTAAATTTTGTGTCCAATACATAACGACGTTTTGTTTTCAAAACAAGAATGACATAATATGAAATTTTACTAGTTACCTCCTCTACCGCCTCGCCACTCATTGCATTTTCAAAAATAGACAACAATTATTGCAGATATACAAAACAAATGACGAGAAAACAAAATAGAAATAGAAAATGAAAATAAAGAAAATCAAAAACGAAATAAAAATGAAACGACTAGACATGATTCATAACCGCAACAATGAATTTCAGATGTTATTGCCTGATTACCATACTTCTTTAATCGAAACAGGTTCTATGTACAATATTCTAATGTTATGTAACAAAAAATAAATGGACAAAAAAATCCAACCATACATTGTCTATTGAAAAGCAGAATTTGTCTTTTTTTACCATTCCTCTCCCCCTCTCCCCTTCAATACCATAAACTGATAAAATTTACAGACAACAACGAATTTGTGTTCTCTGCACTGTAAAATTAAATTTCACTTCTTCAAAAATTGATAAAATTAAAAAAAATATATACAAGAAAGGAACAAACATCAAACTACCAAAAAAAAGAAAAAAAAAAGGGGTGAAATTTTTCTAATTCTCAAATTGACAAAACAAAAAAAGGGATAAACCAAATCAAATGATGAACCCACAAAGAAAAATGAATCCTTTAAAAAAAATTTAGAACGCATTTAGAAGCGAATCGAATGATAAATTATTTATGTGAATACGCGTTTAATAAAATTCATAAAATAAGTAAAAAAGGGGTTACTAAGAAAATTATATTCTTTGAATAGTGATATACTCTAGCTAGAAAAACAGGACATACAACCATAACAAGTGAAATTAAAAAGGATAATGATGGGGATATAGCACTGATATTACCTACTTAATATTTTGTAATATTATACTAATAAAAAATTGAAATGGACATTAAATGTTAAATTTAAATTAAAATTATTTATACATTAAAATTTAACCCTAGTACATTTTACTGGTGTGATGCTACTGTGATAAACAATGAATTTTTTTGTTTTTTATAAATTTCTCACACTTTTGGATTTTAGGTTAATTATACTGATTTTATTGTGACGAACTAAAATATTCATTTAATTTTTATATACGCAATGTATTAAAGGCTTAAAATTGGATGAACAAAATGGATTAAGAACTCAGTTAATGTGTGTCCATTTCAAGGCAATGAAATATTATTAAAGATTTCATGGGAAAATATTTGGAATAAAAAAGATGATATGATGTTGTTAAGTTAAAATAATTGAGAAAATTGAGTGTACACAATTGTATGTAATTTAGTAATTAAAAAACTACTGTGTTGGCAACACAGAAATATTACGGGGTAAAAGGGGTTAAAATTCTAATTGCTCTAAAAAAATTAAAATTTTTGCATTAGAAGAGCATTAGTTTTTTTGCCAATGTTTTGCCAGATTTTTACTGACTAAACTTCCATTAAAATTAGTCCGACGGACTAACCATTAATTTATTTCTATTGTTATTTTCTTAAAGAAAAAGTTTACGAAATTCTATCGTATTAAATCTACTGGCTTAGTTCTTTTAAGCCTTCTGATATCATTTTGGTTATTTAGCAGTTGAGTGGCCTCAACATTAACATGACCCTCCAGACGAGCTACATGCTTTGTTGCATATTTTTTTATTTCATTTTCTATGTAAGGAATTTTTAGATCTCTGTGCAAGTCACTGTTGCGAACATATCAAGGGGAATTTACCATGTTGCGGGCATTTCCCATGTTGACAGTGACAATTTTGATTAAAAAATAATTATTTGAAAAATCAATGCTTGATTAAATATAACACAATTTGATTTTGTATTTGAATTTGGACTGTGAATCAATTTTTTTTTTATAATTTCAATTTGTTTTCAAACGAAATCAATGATTAAATTTTAATAAAAGTCTATAACTTAATTTGTAACTTAGTTCAGGATTTAAAAGTCAATAACAATCTAAAATAAAAACAAAATTCGAATTCTGATCTTTCGGAGAAAGTTGGTGACAGAATTATTAAACATAGAAGATACTGAAACTAAATATTAATAAAAACAAATTGGCAAAGATAATGTACTCCATTAGTGGCCAGTGGCCAGACTTACGCAAAACTAAAAAAGAAAGAAGAGCGATAACCTGCCAGAAAACGTGCTAAAATGATGCACTGCTTTTTGTGAGCAGCGTCCTGGCTTCCCCCAAACATGAAGTATCTTTAAAATCATTAACGAACATAAAAAAAAAACAGATTTTGCAAACTTTTTCTTTCTCTTCTTTCACTTCTAATTCAAGTTTTTTTATTTCCATTTCAATTTTATTTATTTCATAAATTTTGTTATTTTTATTTTTAAATTTTTTAGATAAAATTTTTTAAACAAACAAAAATAGATTTTTTGAACAAAACAAACTTTAAATAAGTATATTAAATGTAACAGTTAATATAATGGTTGCCCAACTACAGCCAATGGTAGTTTCATTGCCATATTCACGTAATAATTGTTGCAATTGGCTGAGGTAACAGTTGCCACGATTGTTTCTATTACAGTTACCAAATTTTTATTAATTTGTCGATCCGCCAAAAAATATCTCCCTGATAATTTTATTTTTTTAAAATACTTTTTCAATTGGACTGAACATCTGTGAGTATAGAGAAAGAAAAATTAAAGTATGACTTGTCGAACTAACTTTTTCACGCACTTCTAGAGTTTTGTGGATTATGCAATTGTCCATAACCAGCCATGCTCCTGTTATGTTAGCTTCAGCCAGTTTAACAAATAACTCATCAAAGAATGTAATAAAAATTGTTTGAATTTTTTTTTTTTTTTTTTTTTTATATTATAGCCAAAACTTAGGTTTTGAATCTTTTAGCACTTGCGTACCATTTGAAAAAGGAAAGGATAGTTAAAGGAAAGGAAAGAAAAAGGAAGAAGAAAAGTTTTGTGGAAAAGAGCGAACAATGTTGTTAATATTCGTCTTAAACCTCTGTAAATCATAAATAAAAAATCCTTCTCTGATTGGGAATGCTTCGATTGGGACGCGATTCCACAATCGAGATGTTCTTACTGTAAAAGAATTTCCATAGCCGGACTTAAACCATCTCGGAATTTCCACTGTGAAAGGGTGTGCACTTGATGCCTCTCGTGTTATGCGAAAGAATTGCTTGAGAGGAGGAAGAAGTGACTTTAGTTCCTCGGAACAAGTGCCAACACCAAGTAGATATCTATAAAATAGAGAAAGTGCTCCAACAATACGACGATGACCAAGTGGTATAAGGGATGAGGTCACGTTTATGTTGCCTATAAGACGAATGGCGCGGTTTTGAACTTTGTCCAAAAAATTTAAAGCAGTTTTTGGTGCACCTGCCCATAAATGTGAGTTATACTCGAGCTTGGGTCGTATATATGCTTTATAGATTTTTAAGAGGTCTCGAGATGAAAAATATGCTTTGCAGCGACTTAGAAAGCCCAAACATTTGGCGGTGCTTTTCGCAATATCGAAAATATGCTCATTCCAGTGCATATTTTGATTCACTCGCATCCCGAGAATGTTCAAGTCTTTGAGTCGCTGAATAACTTCATTTTGAAGCCAGAGAATTGGTTCGAATGTTGTTAGCTTTTTACTAACAAGACAGCTTTGAGTTTTTGAAGTGTTAAACTCGACTCTGTTTGCTCTACCCCAGTCGACAATTTTGGCTAGGTCGTGATTGAGTGCACCAGCCATCATTGTTCTTTTGGAGTTGACTGCTGAAGCTGTAGCATTATTTGTTTGATGCTACTAGAGTGCTGTCATCAGCAAAACTATGGATTGGATTGAAAGTTAATTTGAGAAGGTCATTAATGAAAATGAGAAGTAGGGTGGGTGAAAGGACGGAGCCTTGTGGAACACCAGCATTGATTTGAAGTTGGTCGGAAAAACTACCGTCAACTGAAACTATGATAGATCGATTTAAGAGAAAGCTTTCAATCCATTTAGAAAAGGTTGGACCGAGGCCTACAGCATTGCATTTTGCTATAAGAGCAGAATGCCAGACTCGATCAAAAGCCTTAGATATATCCAGAGCTACAACAGCAGCTTCACCAGATTGATGAAGACTGGTGTTAAGCTTTTCGCAGAGGCATGTCATGAGATCACCGGTGGAACGCTGAACTGGAAGGCCGTATTGACTATCATGAATTATACCTCTACTATCAAGATATTTCATCAACTTTTGATTGATTAAGGTTTCCATCGTTTTGGAAATAATGAGTTTGACTATTATTTTACTACATATTATTCCATGTACATTCATAGCTGCTATTAATGAAACATGTCGCCATCTTACAGTTGGTACTAAGATATGAGCAGCAGTAACGATTTATTATCAGTTATTGTAACGATTTATAATAGACATGGCAGTATTTTTATTAATTGACTCAATTATGGTTTTGCCTTCTTCATAGCATTTTATTAGAATCTGCTTTTTGTCTAAACTAGTTTTAATGTATGGTTCCCTATGGTATACTCTACGACGTACAACCAAGTTATAAGTAGTTTCTACACTGCTATCATCAGAGGATATCATTAGTCGATATATAATTCCGTGGGGATTGACCAAAGGGATTGGGATTGGGATTGATCAAAGGACTCGATTCTATGGACGAAGTGTTTAGATTAGCAAGACTACGGCAATTGTTAAAACTTATTTAAAGGTTCTTTGTTTAAAAAATCTATTTTTGATTGTATATATATTTAATTTATTTTCTTTCAAAAATTTTAAAATTTACATATATTGAATTTGAAATGAAAAATATTGAATTTGAAATAAATAAATTTGAATTTGAAATAAATTTGAATTTAAAATAAAAAAAACTTTATTTAGAAGCGAAAAACCTATACATGTCAAACATTTCCTAAAACTATTATTATTTTTGTGTTCCCTGGATGCTACACAATAATTTTTCTATTGGAATTCTTATCTAAAGTCATACATACTCGAATGACAGTGTTTTTCATTCTTGAATTACCGTCATTACACATTTAAATGACATGTCCTGTTTTGAAACATTACTGCCATTCGAAAAAATATCACATGGCAGTCAATATGTCAAATAATAATTTTTCAAACTTATATTTTTGGTCAAAACTATCAAACATAACACATAAATCTAATGTTTGACCATAAGAATTAAAATACTTGACTATAACAGTCTATTAAAATAAAATAGTTTATTAGTAAAATTGTCAAAAAGTTAGTGTTCTTCAAAATCATTAATGGCAACACTCTTGATTCAATTATTATTCAAAACCTCACCATACTTTTTTGACACACCAACAATGAACTTCGTCATACACAAAGTTAACTATTTTCCAAAAGTCAATATTTTCAAGCACATCAAATACTTTAAATAAAATTCATTTTATACAATTTTAACATTCATATCCACTTCTAAAATTTAATTTAATTTCTTATTATATTCTATTCTTATATATTTTGTTTCAAAAATATCCGGCACGTTCAATTCTAACTCTATACATATTACAAACAATTCAATTTTCATATTTTTTATTATGATTTACTATACATATATAACACTATTTTACTATATTACTATAACAATTGCTAACAATAACTACTGTTACAAAATGTTCTTCAAATTAAAAACAAAATAAAATAAAAAAAATTTCAACATAGAAACAACAATCATTCCCTTTCAATCTCTGTTCACTCTATTCAGATCAAAAAATGTGAATTTTTCTTTGGAAAATGTTGTGCAAAACTATCGAAAGTAAAAAACAAAAGAAAATAAAAATTTCCTGTTCTGCGGTAAACAGTTTTGTGTCCTTTAAAAACCATCAAATCTGGACAATTTTTATATTCCAACATGAAAAAAAAAATGAATAGAAAAAACTAAATATAGAAATTACAGTTGAAGAGACATTGTCTTCCAATAAAATAAACAAAAAAAAAAAATAGTAAGAAAAATAAACAAAAATACAGTTTCCATAACAAGAGTATGTCGATTTTGTGACATATGGACAACATAAGATAACACAAAATATTAACTAACTATATATTATATTTTGAATGACAAAATTTTTCGATCTTTGAATAAATTAACAGTCCAGGCACAGTAGAGAAATTTTTTTTTTTAGCAAATTGAAAATTTAAATGTTTTCAAACGTTAATAATTTATTTAAAATTAACAGATTAAATTTAAGATTTACTCGGCTTTTCTTTTTTCAATTCATTTTTGACATAAGATAAATCAATTTGGATATCTTAAAATTCTTAAAGCTTTATATACGAGTATAACAAATTTTTTTGTAGAGATTTTCCTAAAATTTCACCATGACTTACATGATGACGTAATAGAATATTTTGCAAAGTATAATGCAAAATTAAATTAGCTTTAAGAAAATTTTTATTTTTTCAGAGCGGAAACTTTTAAATTTAAATTTTAAAAGCAAAATTCGTAATTCTTCCAATTGTGGAGAATATAAAAATATTCAAATAAAATTCTTGTAAAAAATTACAGTCATAACGAACTAAAATTTAATGAAAATTAGAAATTATGAAAAATTGTACAAAAATTTTGTATTTGTTATTTTAAAATCAAAGCAATTATTTCGAACTCTCCACAACTCTCCAAAGTGGCAAATAATTTAAACTTTTTTAACTTAATTTTATTTTTTGAAATGTTATTGAGACTTTGAAATATTTTTAATTAGCTGCATGTTTTGTTCGTTATTTTAAAATCAAAGCAATTATTTCGAACTCTCCACAACTCTCCAAAGTAGCAAATAATTTAAACTTTTTTAACTTAATTTTATTTTTTGGAATGTTATTGAGACTTTGAAATATTTTTAATTAGCTACATGTTTTGTTCGTTATTTTAAAATCAAAGCAATTATTTCGAACTCTCCACAACTCTCCAAAGTGGCAAATAACTTAAACTTTTTAAACTTAATTTTATTTTTTTTGGAATATTGTTGAAAGCTTCAAATATTTTTAATAGACCGCATTGTTGTTGAATAAATGATCGTTCATGTCTTAAATACTTTTATTTTGATTTTCGAAAAATTATTAGAGCCAATAATATATAAAGAGCCAAAATACAAGTAATGTTACAAATTTTTCTTCTTCCCAAATCTGCCTTTAACTTCCCATGATATGGTAGCTTAGTTCCGTCACTCATACTCTAATTTGGTTTTGAGTTTGAGTTCCTGATTACATAGGACAATCCTTCAAAATAAAATTCCTCATTAGAAACTTCATTATTTAAATTGATTTTATCAAAATAATAATTAAAATTATTTTCATTTATTGTACTAGATTAGTCAATACTTATCTATACTTCGAAAGAAATGTACGAATTCAATCGAAATTTACAATCAAAATACTTAAAATATCAGCGAAATAAAATTAGAACAACCAAGAACAATTAATATTTTGTTTATACTCATACCGAATTTTTTTTCATGGTGAATAAAAATTTATTCACCATTTTCTAAATAACATAGTAGCTGTCATAAATTTGAAAATTTTCAAAATTATTTAACAAGCATATGTTTTCTTTATATTTCCATGCGTGTAATAAAATATCAATAAAAATAATTCACCACACTAACCGTAATTTCACCATAAACTATTGCTTCTCGTATATAATATCTACCGCGTAAATAAATTCAAAAACAAAAAAATTAATTAAAAATAAGGATTCCGTTTATTTAAAACTATAACGTACTATAAATTATGTACAAAAATCATTCACACACGAAATACTTACTAAATATATTAATTATTTTTGTACCTAAACTGCAGTGCATATTATAATCTATACCTCACCAATTAGCATTATTTCAACATCCAAGAAGAAAAAAAGAAGAATAAAAATTAATTTATTATGCTAGATAAATAAATTTTTGATTATAAATTTCAATCTGACATCTACTGAGGTGAATAAAGAATTATTCACCACTGTCAAATAAAATTCAACACTTTTAGAAAATTTTCATATACTCTTTTTCTTATTTTATTCATTTTTGTTTTTCTCTTTTTTTCATCAAAATGTCAAATTACTCAACATAAAACATTTCTCACAAATCATTTTTCATTGTTATTATTATGTATCTAGGTACACATTATAATAATGTATATGTTAGTTTTATATGTATATATACCCTTGTATACCTTGTTGTGTTGTTTCATTTACTCTTACTAAAATCATAATATTTCCTTGTTTACTATTTTTATTTTGTTTTGTTTTAATTTTTTGTTGTTTATATGTTATAATTTTTTGTTCTATTTCAATTTTCATTTAAAATTTTTGTTTTGTTTTATGACAACGTAAAATATTTTCTTCATAATGTTATTTTTTATAATAAATTTTATAGATGAATATTGATACATTATAATATGTATAGTAGTGTTATAATATTATATGTATGTGAATTTGTAAATTTTGAAATTTGGAGCACATTTGGTTAGACATTTTCCTTTGATACTTTTTCTATTATTTCATTTTTGTTTTATTTTTTTTTTTATATTCACAAATTGAGGACAAAAAAGGATATTCAAAGATACGTTTTCGAAATATATTATGTTAGTAATAGTAAGTATAAGTGTATTTATATTATAGTATAGAATAAAAATTATTATTCCACATAAAAATCAAATTTTCAAAACTTAACTATTTTTAAATGTTCTCTAGCTACTATTCACAACTTTTTTTTAGAAGTCCTTTTTGTACCATACTAAACTTTTATTTCGAAACCATAGAAATTTCCTATTAAAAATTATAAATTCTTCTGTCCTCTAATATGTATATATATATATACATACACACTTTAATACAAACATCATTATGCACGCATAGTATTGAAAAACTTTTGAAAAACAATAAAAAAATAGATCAGAAAATTTTCTAATTAGTTAAAATTTAATAAAACGGACATGAAAATTATATAACACAAAACAAAAACAACAAAAAAAAAAAAAAAACAATTGAAAAAGAAATATTTAAAAAAATTTAAATAATATGTAGAAGTTGGAAAACGTGAAAATTTTATAATTCAAGTACTTCACCACCTCAACCATCACACATCATTATTATTATTAAAATTGGTCAAAATCATGATCAGCATCATCATCATCATCACAATAATCATTATAATGATTTTGCATAATCATAACCATCATCATTAGAAGCAGTAACAATATTATAAAACACAAAATAATAGTTTTCATATTCTATTTTTATTTTTTTTATAGTAATGTTATTTTTTATAATAACAAAAGTAATGCAATTTTTTGTTGTTGAATTAACCACAAAGCACTTGAGCTAAAAATCTAGATCCTAATGTAGGTATATCAAATACATTTTTTATTTAAATTTTTTTTTCCTTTTATTTTTTTACTGGGATACATAATGGTTCGAAATTAGTATTATGTACAGGGATGCTGTAAAAAATTTCTATTTACTTCTAACTATTGCAGATATAAATGTCTACGATTTTTAATTTTATTTTCTATAGAAACCAATAGCTCTGAATTATTATAAGCTGATTCAGTAATTAAATAGTAAAAGTGCTAATTCTTTGTCTAGTAAGGTTAGTAGGTAAACTATTCGGGAAAATGTATATCTTTTATTATTAATAAATTATTGATTATGATTAAATTCAGAAATTAATCTTAACAAAACTGTAAAATATGCCGATTTGCTAAGAATAGGGTCACGCAAAATGGTTCAACAACTGAAGCAATTAATTCGCTGGAATTTATTTTACATAATCATAAAGCTCAGCATTCTAAAGCTATAACTATTGTTTTCCTTTTAATTCATTTCAACCTGGTTTTGACTATCGTGTATCCAAATACTTTAATTTGTCAACACTCAGTCAATTGTAGTCAAAATTTTTAATCATTACTTAAATTTGCGAACACTCAGCTCAAGACAAAATTTCGATTTACTATACTTTTTATTTATTTTTATTTTTATTTCAAGTAGTATTAGTAGTAATAATAGTAGACTAGTAATAGTAGTAGTAGAAGTAGTAACAGTAGGAATAGTATATAATATTAGTAGTAGTAGTATTAGTAATAGTAGTAGTAGAAGTAGTAACAATATAAATAGTATTTGGTATAAGAAGTAGTAGTAATAATAGTGATAGTAGTAGTTTTACTAATATTGGTAGTAGAAGTGAAGTAGTAACAGTAGCAATAGTATATAATATTAGTAGTAGTAACAATATAAATAGTATTTGGTATAAGAAGTACTAGTAATAATAGTGATAGTAGTAGTATTAGTAATATTGGTAGTAGAAGTGAAGTAGTAACAGTAGCAATAGTATATAGTATTAGTAGTAGTAATATTGATAGTAATAGTAGTATTAGTAATAGTAGTAGTAGTAGAAGTAGTAACAATATAAATAGTATTTGATGTAAGAAGTAGTAGTAATAATAGTGATAGTAGTAGTATTAGTAATATTAGTAGTAGAAGTGAAGTAGTAACAGTAGTAATAGTATATAGTATTAGTAGAAGTAGTAGTAGTAATAGGGACAGTAGTAATAGAAGTTTTAACAGTACCAATAGTATATATAAAGAGATATTAAAATCGTAATACTTGATTAGTTTTTAACAAAACGCTGAGAACCAGTACCTCACATATAGTCAACGGAAATACTATATAGAAATATTATTTAGTTTTCATACTAAAGTGGAATAATACAACTTAACTTAGAACAATATAAATCATGCATCAACAAAAAAAATTCAATTCTCAAAAAACATATATTCAATATAAAAATTTATTTTTTTTCTTCTGTTATGGTCATTTCACAGAACCAACAATTATTACTGAATACCCAAAACTTTTTCGTTTTTTTTTTTTTGTATTAAATTTGCAGTGATATATTTTACACCTCAGCTCTAATTATATACACTTCATCATATATATAGTAATTACAAAATAACTAGTAAAAAATTTATTTTCATAAATTTGTATATACATAAGCACGTTATGATATGAATAGGTGTTAAAGAGTACCTACAAGACAAATTAAAACATTTAAATAAAAAAAAAAAAAAATACAATTAAAAAAAAAAACAAAACATATACAAACAAAAAATAAAACAAATAAAAAATAAATTTTCTCAGTTTTTCCTGTGTTAATAACCAAATACCAACTGCTAACTGACAACTTTCATAATAAAAAAAATAAATTATATTATAAATAATATCAAAAATAAAAAAAATATTCACAATATAGTAATTGAGACAAACTTTATGTTCATAGATATATGTGTAAAAAACATCAAAAACAAAAAAAAATAAAAAAAAAAAAAAAAATAGAATAACAAAAATAAAAACAATTCCGGAAAATTGCAATTTCCGGTTTCCATTTTACATTATTACAAACATTTTTGCATTTAGAAGTGTAGAAAATTCATAAAGTTAGAATATATTTTTTTTTTATTTTAATTTTATTCCACCAGAACTTTTTATTTTAATTCAATAATGATTTTTTTTTCTTTTATTGTGTAATTTTCTGTATTCTAAAAACTTTAATAACTAAAAATGTCCTGCATATACACAATATTGAGTAGAAAATATTATATAATATCATATTTCTATATATAAATCAAGGTAAAGTTTTAATGTTAAAAAAAAATATTTAAAAATATTATTTTGTTTTTATATTTTTGATGCTATTTTAATTTTAACAAGTGAATTTTGATTGATGCTATTCGAGTATTCGTGACAACTTTAACATAAAACAATTTTTTTTTTTTTTTTTTTGTATATTGTTTAAAAATTTTATAAACTTTTTTAATTTTTAATTTAAAAGCAACAAATAAATTTATGATTTCATAATTAATTCATCTCAATTCTAACATTTAAAAGTTTATTGGTTTGATATACATTCAAATATCAAATAATAATATTGGTAAAATTCACAAATATAATATAAATATCGATAGTAAAAATTAACAAAATTATTTACGATATCGAAAAATAGGTTAGCATTAAAGCTATTTGAATAAAAAATTTAAAAATGGTAATTTACTGTTAATATAACATGTATAAATAGTAAAATACTATCATATTGTAGAATAACAAAAACAAAATTCAGGGTACGAACTGTAATCTATATCATATTTTTTGACAACATTTTATGTACAGTACTCAGTTTCTCTTCTTATCATTATATGCATTTTTCCTTTCTCTCTATGTTTTTCTTTATTATTTTTATTTGCCCAGAATACTCTATTTATTATATATTACAAATTAGAGCGTGACGATGACTCAATTTAATTTTAAGATCAAATATTATTGTTTTCTGTTTTATGTTTTATTATTTATTTTTCAAATGTGTAATAATTTTACAATATAAATATAAAACTATGTACAAGTAAATACAATCTTTCCCTATTCTAAAGTATTCCAACGATGATATTAATAATAAAAAAAAAAATTAAATACTAAAGTGATTTTTGTGCAATTGCACGGGGGTCCTCTAGTTTTCATATAATTTCAATAACTTCAATATCAAATAATTAATTTTTTTAATCACTAAAATGTAAATTAATTCAAATATAAAATAAATTTATATAATTATAAATTTTTACATCATTTTACTTTTAATAAAAAGAACAAGTTCGATTAATTAATTAATATTCAATCTTGATACATAGATATTTTATATCACCATTGTATCTATAAATATTATTATTATTATTATTTGTGTTAATGAACAAAATTATTTTCAGGAATTGTTGCGTTCATCATAACACTACTAGAACTCATAAGTAGGTATTTATACTGTTAGACTACCAATACAACTTCCTGATTTTCATTTTGATTGACTTTATAGCTTATGAAAAGATGACAGACATCTGTGAGTTATAAAAATTGACCAAAATTTCATTGTAACATCAAAATAAATTTATATAATTATTTCATTTGCAGACTAATAATTGTTGGAGACTATGATATATGCCAGCAACCCAGAACAGGTATACATATAATGATAACAGCTCTGATTAACATCTGAGTCAAAATAAAAAATAAAAATATTAAGAAAAGCATTTACTTTTCATGAATTTTCATTTGTAGAGTTTTCCATCAAAGATTCTTCAAAATAAAATATTAGAAATGTTACTTAATCTACAATTTCATTTAGTTATTTAGTCTACTGCTTAGCTAAAATATAAAATTGCTTAGCTGCACTATAAAATAAATACTGTTACAATTATAAAATTGCAGATCATTGCATAGATAACTTATCAGAACTCAAGAGAAATTAATTACAAATTACAATACTTTGAAAATATAAATTTCTATCAATTCGAAGCTTTATCTGTAGTAGTTTAATTTAATTAGGTAATAAATATTATTTTGTATTCTATTAATCACGTGCAAAGACATCTCCCACATTTATTTAAAATTTTTCCAAAATAGGTATAGTTTTTGGTTAGGAATAAAAGCTTAGTTATAAAAAAATAAATAGAGATTAATCAATTTTCAGTTATAATAATACTTTTATTTACCCCAGGATACTGTAATTATTATGTTACATTTAAGATATCATAATCCGATTAGTTATACAATCAGTTATTTATTTATTTATTATGCTCCATATATTGTACAATTAATTCTTTTAAAACTATTTACTTAGATACAGATATATAATTATCTTTACTACAGTTGATTTGTATTTTTTTATTTTTATTTAGAAGTTTTCGAGTTTAATACTATAAGTTTAAAGGAAAATTGGAGATGAAAAACCTTTTTGAATTTTTGTTTTGTAAAACTTAACGCTAACTTAAACAGTAAAACCTATCTATAGTAAAATCTATACGTACGAACTAAACTAGCCTAATTTTTTTTTAACTTAATTTAAATTTCTGATCAGAGGATTTTCTGACATGAACAGTTCCGAGTGGAACTTTACAGTTAAATAACTTATTTTTTCTAAAATTGTATTCATGCTGGCTTTATCATGCAGCTTTTTGGTTGAATACCATCTGGGAAGATTGAATACAAGTTTCAAAAGTTTATTTTGCGCAATTTGCAATTTTTTGGTATGACTAGCTGCACAATCTCCCCAGACTGGTCCCGCATATAACATTATTGGTTGAAAAATTACCTTAATAAGTATCAATTTGTTTTCTGTGGATAAGATTGATTTTTTGTTAATAAGGGGATACAACATGCGAGTACATTTGTTAATTTTATCAATAGTGTTAGAAGTTTGCTTTTGAAAGGTTAGCCTTTTATCTAAGGTAATGCCTAGGTATTTAATAGTATCGGCCCAGTTAATTTCGTCATTTTGCAGTTTTAATGGTATAGAAGGTAAAAGAGAGGCTTTCCTTTTTTTCGTAAAATAAATTGATACTGTTTTGGAAGCATTAATTTTTACTCTCCATTTTGCATAATAACTAGAGAGCTTATTGAGTGAATTTTGTAGGTTTGTTAATATGTGATTGGGATTAGTGCCAGCAGAGTAAATTGCAGTGTCATCAGCAAATACTGATATTTTTGTAAACTCTAGCCTAGGGATATCTGCAGTGTAAGTGTTGTACAAAATTGGGCCAAGTACCGAGCCTTGTGGAACTCCTGCTTTAATTTCATACAAATTGGAGCATGTATTATTCAATATCACACGAAATACTCTTTGATGAAGAAAGTTTTGTATAAATAGGAAATTTATACACTTCTAATTTATGAAGCAAGCCAGAGTGCCACACAGTGTCAAAGGCGGAATTTATGTCAAGCGCTACTAGGCCAATAGATTTGCGTTCTTCTAACTTGGATTTAATGTAATTTTTGACACGTAGAAGAGGGTGAATGGTACTATGCTTTACCCTAAATCTAAACTGTTCGTTTGGAAGAATTTTTTTAGCTGAAATAAACTTTTCCAGTCTAATTTTTATGAGTTTTTCAAATATTTTTGAGAAACTGCATAGTAAGCTGATAGGCCGAAAACTACTTAATTCCTCCATCGGTTTTCCAGGCTTAAGAATCGGAATAATATGAGCTTTTTTCCATATATTCGGGAAATAACCTAGTTTTAAACAAGAATTGTAAATCAAAATTAGATATCTTTTTACGTTTAATGGTAATTTTTTGATACACAGATTAGATATGTGATCTGAACCTGCAGATTTTTTAGTCTTTAATTGGGCAAATATTTCATTGACAGATTTCAGTTCAATTTGTTCAAAGGATTCTATTTCAGCTTGATCAATTTTGCTTACAGATTCCTCCACCATAAGATTTGTATCATGGTCGCTTGTGTTGTTGTTCACGGCGTGTTTGTTATAAAAATTTTTAGCTAATGCATTTGCTTTATCAATATTCGTGTAAAATGTGTTACTGTCATCCTTTAGAGTACCTATAAATTTATTTTTATTTTTTAAAACTTTTGAAATTTTCCAAAAAGGTTTTGACGATTTTTTCAAGTGCTTAAGAGTATTAGACCATTTCATATTTCGAAACTCACTTATTTTATGTTTTAAAAAATTGTTGAAGTGTTGTAATTGAGCATAAAAAATTACATTACGACTACGCATCCACTTTGTCCTAACAGTGTTTCTATGCCTGATTATATTTATTATATAGTCAGGTAATTTTTCGGTGTATTGCTTGACTATTTTCATGGGTACAGCCAATTGAGTTGCTCTTTTAATTTTGTTGTTTAAATTAGATATCATATTGTCTATTTGGTAACAATAGTCAACAGAATCATTATTATTGGTATTTAATTCCCTTTTAAGAAACTTCTGATACAGATACCAATTTGCATTGTTAAAATCCAAATAAGTACGATCATGTGATATATTTTGTTTGCTAACGTTTAAAGTAACCGGCAAGTGGTCAGATGACAGATCATTAATTGTAATAGGTTGGGAGCAATATTCTGGTATGTTAGTTAAAAATATATCTAGTGTAGAAGGTAGTGAATTACTATTATAAGGAATATAGGTATGGTCAAAAGGATATAATAATGTGAACCTATCACTTAGTAATAACTGATATAAAATATTTCCCCAACTATTAGCCCGGGCACATCTCCACATTCTGTGCCTGCAATTTATATCGCCTCCTATAATGAAGTCACCTGTAGTTCTTGAAATTTTTAGTAGATCTTTTTTGAAGTCATTTTTATTTAGATTTCTTACGTTCAGGCTACTTATATACAATCAGTTAAACTATTCTATTCAAATATATTCAAACTATGATATTTTTAATAAAAATAACTATAAATATTTTGATAAGTTAATTACTAGGTTTAAAAAAAATATTTCAATTAATTTATAAAAAATTACAAAAAAAATATAAAATTAACATATTCCTTAGGGATTACATTAATATATACTTTACTAATAAAATATCAAAATATTTTAAATTAAAATTCAATTTATTTAGTTTCTATCGCAGTGAATCTATCGCTATTCACTACATATTATACACATTCTCTAAATTTACCCATTTAATCCAAGAAATAAACATTAAGTCACTTTAATCATCAAAATAAACTTTGAAAAATAAATGAGAATATCAAATGAATACACAAACATTTTAAAAAGCTTATTATTTACTCGTACATTAACTTAACATTATTTGTTTCCTTCACCTTCCTATATTAACCTTCTCCTTCAAAAATCTATATTTTATTCTCTGTATATAATTATATAGTTATCTGATTTCATACATATGTTTATATATATATATATATATATATATATATTATATATTATTAAGATTGGTAAATCGTTGGTAAATAAAAAAAATTCAATTTAGTTTTCTCTTTCTAAAATATAATTTTTAGTCCTGTGAATTTTATTCGCTTTTATTCATTTATTTATTCTTTTCCATAAAAGAAAATTAAATGGTTGAATTCTTTTATGTGGATTCGGTCCGATTTAGATTTGTAATTTATAGAAAAATAAATAATATTGTAGAATGTAGCAATATATTATTATGAGTATTATTAAATTTTTGAAAAAATTAAAAATTAAAGTCACTATAATTGTAACGGAATAATTTAAAGATTAACAAAATTAGTTATAAATAAACTACTAAAGTATTATTTGTGATGACAAATAACTAAAAATAATTGGTTTGTTTTTTATTCACATCTTTAAGATATTAATAATATAGATACTATAGATCCGTGATGACAAATAACTAAAAATAATTGGTTTGTTTTTTATTCACATCTTTAAGATATTAATAATATAGCTATAAAAAACTATAGATCCGTCAATCTGTTAGCAAATTACAAATGTTTACAATTGTTTAACTACACCTGTTTAAACTACATCTGTTTACACTTTTTAAACTACACCAAATTTGATCCACTTCTATGGAGGGTGGTGGATTCTGCATTTGAATTTAAAAAATTAAAATGACCCTACCAAAAATTTCGTTAAGCACTTAAATAATGGTAAATATCATAAAAACCGTTATTTATTACCGTTAAATGTACATGGATAATCCAGACTACATATTCATGGTTTAAGCATTCTTAAATAGAAAACAAAACTAGGGGCCCCCGTTTTGTAAATATAATTTAAGTTGAAGTCAAATTGAAAGTTTTTAACAGAACATAATAATAACATTATGCAGAACAGTATAAAAATAATAAGATGTTGAATGACACAAAATGGCACTATTTTACTTAAAAGTTTGAATATTATAAAACCAAATGCGCATTTCGGCCATATATACAACTTATTTATATATTAAGAGTTCATTAAGAAGAAGCGAGATAAAATGAGAAAGTGCTTACTGCGCATGTCCTTAAATACATGGCTATTATAATTATAGATACTCTATTTTTGTTTTTGTTGTTTTTATATTTTTTTTTTATTTTAGATGAACTTTTTTTTTTGTTTTTATTTGACGTATTATTTAAATAGGTTTATTGCAAGCAAAGAATTTTTAAACAATAAGAAGTCAAACTCGGATATGTATTTTTGCTAACACACCCAAACATTTAGAAAAAAAAATTGTTAGAAATAGACGGTAATAAGAAGTGTATGTTCACGAATGAAATGAAATATATGAAACAAAAAAGTGTAGCGAAATTAATAAGATAAAATTCAAATAGAATGTGTGTAAATAATAATTTTTTCGTATTAAAATGAAACTATTTATCGTGGTATCTGTTAAAAGTTAAATTTTAACATAAAAAAAAAATTTACTTTTTCTTGTCTGTGGGAATTTAGTTTTTGTTGTCTTTGTTTAAAATTTCAATATAAAATCTTTAATTATTGTCCGAACTTTTTTTCTCACTATGTAGGTAATTAATAAAATAATAATCCCGCATATAAAAATTTCATAAGCGTTTTCAAATCTTTCGTTAGACCAATAAAAATTTGTATATAAAAATTTAGGCAAGCATATGCTGAGTTCTCTTTCTTTCTCATTTATACGGCAATGCTAAAGTAGGTATAGTATGATAGTTTTTACTTGTTTCAACTAATCAGGAAATATTTTGTTGTGGTTTATGTAAAAAATTGCATTAGGTTTACGTAAATGAAGAGTTTCCCTTCTAATATGAGTTGAGTTCATTAAAGAGAAGCGAGATAAAATGAAAAGGTGTCTAATGCGCAGGTCCTTTAATGCTTGTCTATTATAAATACAGATATTTCATATTGAATATTGAAAAAAATCTTGATTTTATCTACCTAACTTCTTTACAATGTCTTCTACTACTTCTAGTTTTTAAGTTATAGTGATATTTATTTCAGGTAAAAAATGTATTTTCTATATAAAAATAAATTTCAATTTTACTACATTTTTTTATAAAATTCATTTTGAACGTCGAATATTTTTTCCCTTTTTCCACAACGGACGATCATATTGAAAGCCCAGGTTTACTCAATCAAGTTAGGAGTAGAAAATGGTTAGGAGTAGATATGCAGTGTATTAGACAATGAAATAAATGTCAATTTAAAGCGATATATCAATTTCATCAAAATAAGCAGTTTTAATATATTGAATATCAATGTTTTATGTATAGATGTAACGTATATATCTCCTCAATGTAGTGGCTAAAAATCATGTAAGAGACGGGTAATATCAAATATAATTAAAATCATAAAGATACTAAGAGATGGGTAATATCAAATTAGATATTGTTCTGGAAATGGACTTAGTGGTCTTGATCCAGTTATGAAATCAAGTTCAATGTTTTACAATATAGACTTTCTTTGGAGCTAAAAAATCAAAATGAAAGTATATTTAAAAAGAAAGTGAAAGAAATGTTAATTATGTTATTTATATTTCTAAAATGTTAACTTTTTCTCTTCTATATCTACAAAGCCAATTTGTAATAAATAATCGAAGTTTAAATATGTTGAGTTGTAAATTAGCTTTTAGTTTATTTCAATATTTTTTTTAATTGCACTAAATTGTACAATTTTAATATCTTTGTTTTAACTTATACACTCTGTACAAGCTTACTAATAGCTCTTTTTGAGAATGAAAAATAAATAAATAAATAAAATATATGTCAATATATGAGCATATGATTTTGTCTTCCATCTCTAAAATTAAAATTCGAAGTCCATCCCCAAAAGCTAATCGGAATCGAGTTACTTTGAACCCTCCAACAAATTTTGCTGTAGTAAATCTTACATCGAATTTAGGGGGTGCAAATAGCTGGTAAAATATTATTTCCTATGCCCTACTGATTATGATGATTTTATAAATTTTACTATTACACATTTTTCGACTTTGAAAATATCATTAATGAGGGTTCAACGGTGACGTAATTGATAGATTTTGTTGTAATGTTGCATGTCGAAATTTTTTCACAAATTGAAAATATTGTCTATCTGAATATACAGTGTCGCCGCATAGAGTGACTAAATTCATTATCATCAATTATCACCAACATGCTAAGACTCGTATATAACATTCCTAACCTGATGGGGATATTTTTGTTATGCAGTCTTATCGATAGTTACGCTTAAAATCAAAGACCTCTATCTCTTTGTAAAAACCTCGAAATGGTTCAAAGAGTGTATCTTATGTGAGGAAAATGTCCGAGGTATCACAATAGACCTTACTAGTCTAAGTGTGTCAACGTACTGTCAGCAGCCACTTAAATACTACCTGCCTACCTATACGCTTTCAGTCAATTCCACAATTCTTACATTCTTCGTCTCATTCATTTCACTACGACGAAATTAAAAAATGACATTGGCGGCAAAAAAAACAATAGTAACAAATTGACAAATTTTAAATATTTTAACAAATCAAAATGCAAGCAAACATAATCGATTCAATCAGCTAGAATTACTAAATCAGTATTTTTGCATATCATATTATAACCCCATTTTGGGTTGAACTCTAAAATTCACGCTTTTTTGCAAATAATATTTATTTACTAGTTTCTCATAACTTTTTCCAATATATACTTTCGAAAGGTGTATTTTGTTTTTTTTATTATTGTTTTTTTTTTTTTTTTGTTGGTAAATAATAAATTGAAACTACTTTAGAATTTAAGTAATATTTCTTTCCACAAGTTTAGTACTATATAGTTTTAAAATCAAAATAAAAAAAAATAAAAACAACAAAAACAATAATAAAAATTTCAAATGAAAATAAATTTCAACTTTTCAAAGTATTTTTTTTTGTATTATTTATTTTTTTTTATTATTCTTTTTCTTTTTTTTTTTTTTTGTAACAATTCTTTCAATAAGTTCTCTCTGTAATATACAACCCCACTTTTGTAAAAAAAAAAATAAAATAAAGAAAACTTAAAAATAATGTAAAGAATTTTTATTTTTATTTTATTTTCCATTTTCCTTTGAACACCGACAATGTTTTGTAGAAGTAAACTAAACAAATATAACTATGAACAAGAATTGTTAAAATAAAGTAACTGATTTCTTCTCTCTCTTTCTTTCATTTCTTTTATTTCATTTTATGTATTTAATGTTTATTGACTATATTTTAGAATTGTGTACTAGAACTAGTAGAGATCGTTATTGACGTAACCTTAACTTAATTCAACTTATTCAATTTTCTGTTGATTTGATTTTCTTGTATTATTTTTTTTTTTTTCTTGTTTCTACATAGACTTTGATGTAACAAAAACCAAAATAAGTATACAGTTAATAGAAAAAGTTTATTTACAATATGGAAAATAAATTTAGTCTGTGCTAAAATAGGACAAAATTCTTGTATAATAACTTCGAATTTTCGTTACTGAAATTGTTTTATGAAGACAATCATGTTACAGTGATTATGACATCTGACTACAAACATGAAAATTGTGAGGTCAATTTCTAGCATTAATGCTGTATTAAGTGTTTTTTTATTATTATGAATATAAAGATTTGTTATTTTTTTATGTTCTTGGCTTAGGTAGAATTATCTTTGCCAATGTGTGTAATTAGTTATGTAGGTACGGCACGGCCAATTTTTACTACACATTTTACTACAATGTGTTTCGAATAATTTATTTACGAAATTTCTGTCTTATCAACTCATTCAATGTGGCAAATTATTACTATCAGATTATATTCTCAATCATTTTGTACTGGTCAAAAACCCCATAAAGATAATTCAGACCCTCATAAAGCAAATTTCAAATTCTAAAGAACATCCTACAATATTGATGGTACATTTCAGTTGAAAGACAGGCGTTCTACCTACTGCGCCATCCAGTGTATGTATATTACGAACACAAAGTGTATTTTTCCACTATTAAATACGGTGTACCAAAAACATGCTGACTGAAAGTTATTGTGTGTATACCAAAACTGTTTATTCTAATGCAGATATTGTGCTTCAGATTTTAATCATCATTATTTTCACAAAACAATTGTATACAATTCCAGAAATTTACTGTCCCATGCACATGTACAAATAAATGAACTATTATTATTACTTTATGTTTGCTATTGTTCGCTTGCGCCGTAGAAGAGATTAATTTTATCTCTCAGGGGATTTGAATCGGTGCTTGCCAGAACGTTAGATTGCATTTTTTTGTCATCCCACACCGTTTAGACTATAGAAAGACTTTCTTTTATAGATCCGAGAATTTTTTTTTACAATTTTTCTTTCAAAGGCATCAATAATTTTTTTCAGCTTTTGTGAGGGTTCAGCTCTCACATTCATAACAAAGTACACTGGTCTTATTATTGTCTTAAATGTTCACATTTTAATTGAATTTGTTTGCATTTGATTTTTGAAATTACCAAGAAATATATATTGTTATATAATTTTACTAATATATGGGGCAGTCAGTGAATGATGGTAGTAGTCACTGCGTGGCTGGTACTACGTAGAACTTTATTGATCCGCATAGCACTGCATGCTGTAACCACGTCCAAATGTCCGCCATTGATTGCTAAGCACCATTATATAAAGAGTACTATTATATTATAAAGAGTACCATTTCAAGCTCTCTCTCTGTGTTTCTCTCCATCTAACTAAAACTTCTTAGAAGTGCACACATTCAAAAAATAACTAACAAAAGCTATAATAAATATTCTAAAAAAAAAACTTGTCTCTCCACACTCCTGATTTGATAATAAATTCTTCCGGAGTTTTCTTTTGCATTAACATTTTTGCCTCCGAGTCCTACATCGTAATATTTATCATAGTAACAAGTTTTTTGGATATTTTTTCATGTTTTTAAGGCTTGCAGGAAGGCAAGGATTTCTGTTGACATTGTCGAATGCTTGCTTGTAATATATATAAGAATAGTATGTGAATATTTGGTCTATCATCGACCTTTCATTTCTAAACCCACATTAGTATTCGCTTAATATCTACTCGGTTATCGGTTTTATTCATTCATAAATAATATTATACAGCACACTATATTATGTAGAGTTCAGCGATGTGTATATACAATACTGAGATATTGAACGATCATGGTTCGGTCTGATGTTTGCCGGAATGCCGCCTTTTTACTCATAGTTTCTATTGTGAAAACGATTCATGATCGGTTATAAATTTCAACTTCTAGCTTTAGAATACAATAGCTGTGTTCTTTTCATACGGTTCAAGGTCTAGGTTTTATTAAATTTAAAAGAACAATGTAGATTAATGATACGAATATTTTTGTTAAGTTGGCAAACCTGTTAATTGAATTATTAAAAATTTCTATTGAAAAACTACGCAAGCGTTACTCGTGACAAATATAATTACTAAATATTTAATACTTGTATAAAAACCAGATAAATATCTAGGTTTTGAATTGATATTGTATTTTCATATTAAAGTATTGACCTAGATTGTGAACCGGATGAAAAGAACACAGCTGATTAATTATTTTATTACGAACAAATCATAATAATATAATTAGTAATTAATTATGAAGCCTAACAAAAGAAATGCAAAATGAATGTGGAGTAGAAAAATCACATGAAACCGTCAGTAAAAAATATTGTCATTTATTTGATATAAATCGGGAAGCGTACGAAAAAAATCATCATTTTCAAAACATAGAAAAACGGTTATTAATTGCCAGATATAATATGAACCTGCCTAATAGTTATTAAGATGATGTCATGTTTTGCTACAAAACAAAAATCATGCTTTAGTACAACGATGGTCCAACTAGACTACACTCTAGCCTCTACACACCAAAAAATGTTATACCAACTGTAAAATGTAGAAAATCTGTTATGGTATGGGCATGAATTTGTTATGATATAGGCATGAATATATGGTATGGGCATGAATTTCAAGCCGGAAGATCGGTGACATCGTTTTTATTGATGACATGGCATGGATCAGCATCAATATTTAAATATTTTAAAGGTTCATTTAGTAAACAGTGATTATACAAAAATTTATTCAAATGTATACAATTTTTTTACAAATAGTGTAGTACATATCATCCAGTTAAAGTAAATTCTTTGTATACAATAATTCTAAATTGAACAGTTTTCAATACAATACTACATACATACATGAACAACAATTTAACCACAAATATTTAATAAGAAAGAATTGAAATCGTTGCATTGAAACTTAGAAATTGAAACTAAACGTACATAGAAAAGAAATTTCAATGAATTTTTTATTAAAATAAAATATCTGATATTATTTTCATTAAAATTTAATATATCTACATACATATAAAAACAATATTAAAAAATAAATATTTTTATACAATATTAAATATAAATTTTATATTCGTGTATTGTTGGCAACAAAATTATTATTGACAGTAACATTATAACTTCATTAAATATCAAAAAAACAACAAAAAATACCTTGAACAGAATGCAAATAGTTACCACACAAAAATTGAAGCAATGAACTGTCAAAATATTTGTGTTTTTAAGCAATTATTGAATGGAATAAAATTTCGTTCATTAGAATTACAATTAGGAATTATGTTAATAATAAATATTATTTATTTATTTATATTAACAGTTGATCCTAACAGATGAATCTGCAGGCCAACTTTATAGGTCCCTCGAAATGTGGGGCTTTTTATTGAATTATATTAATTATTTGGTATATATTTTTGTATATTATATATTTATATTATTCTTTTTTTTATTAGTTATATTATATCTTTAATAATTATTGAATTTTATTTGAACCGATGTGGTTTTATTGAAAATTACATTTTCAGTTATTTTCACCATTTGAACAATTTTTTTTCCGTGCTCCTCAGTCGTTACATAAATATTATATTATTATAATTTTTGTTTCTATAATACTACAACTACATTTCAAGGCCATATTTAGTACTTATATGTTAATTTTCATTTTGTTCCAATATTAATAATTAATAATAAAAATATTTTATTCCATAACTTCTTTGGTTTTTAATTAGAAAAATGATGCTCCAAACTTAGTGTAGAAGAACGTGTTAATACAGTTATTTTTTTTTTTAAATAAAACCATCTTAAATTACATTTTTTTGTTGATATAAAATTCAACAATACTAGGGACCCCAATATATTAATTATAATTCAAATTAAAGTCAAATTTGACCTTTTTAACATAACAGGGATATGCATGAACTGAAACACTTTCAACCAGTAAACACTCATGTTTCAATAAAAAGCTTTGAAATTGGTATGGTTTAGAAAACATAAATATTTTTGAATACCCATGCCTTTTCTATCAAAATAATTCAATTTTGGTTTCTTCTATCAATTCTCATTCTTTCATTCATAATGAACTGCTAGAACGCTGTTAAAACACCATATTACAATTATTGTCAATTTACTTCTAAAAACAATACTATGTTTTAAAAAAATTTTTTTTAAATTTTTCTCCGCTTAAAATTTTCCATTTTTTTCTTATACTTGTTGAATAGAATTTTTATTTTATAGCTTTTAAGAGAATTGTTGATGAATAACTACATTATAACATAGATTACATTTTATGACCTAAGAAATTTTAATCATTTTGAATTATGGTTCAAATGCGCTTGAAATTAAATTTAAAAACTATATTTTACTGTAAAATACAAGTGCACTGTCATTATATTGTGAGGCTTCATTTTGACAATTAAACAAAACAGTTTTAGAGTAAACAAAATTTAGAAAAAAAAAGTTCAAAAAAGTGTTCAGTACATTTATTTTTCTGTTCTAGGTAATCCTAAAGTAGTGTTTTACATTTAACTGTCATTGTCCAAAACAGTTATATTGTCTAAATCTACTTAACGAACTAATGTAAGTTAAATTGTTTAAAAAATGTTCATATTAACTTTATGTTGTCTTTTGCTGGATTTCTGTTTTGATTTGATGAAGAATCGGATTGCTGCGAGACTGAGACAAACTATTTGTAAATCATTGTTCAATACATAAAATGATTCAATTATATTCAATGTTTTTATTTTTAACTAGTAAATTTTTTTTTTTATTTAATTTTGAACATTTATTTATTTATTGATTGGATTACATATTGGATAACATTGGATTGGATACATTTAAATATTTATTTATTGGATGGATTTTTAGGCAATTTTATTACAAAAATATTTCGACTTTTACTCGAAAATTTTTAAAACCTTTTACTTTTTTTTTGTACATTTTTATTTTATTTTATTTATTTATTTATTCGTTTATTTAGATTCTCTATAATATTACAATTTTCTTCTAAAGATTTATAATATAATTTTTCATACTTTAATTTAATTCCTTAAACTTTTCTTCTGAATTATAACATTTCTTTGATTTTTTTTTTTTTTTTACATTTAATATATTACATTTATATTGATATTGGATTTATCTTGATATATTGCATTATCTTGTAAATGTCTTGTTTGGAATAAATTCTTGAATAACTAAAAATATAAGGCCTAGCTCATATACATTTTTTTATTAATTTACACATTCTCTATTTGTCAGTATAAGGAAGATAATTAAATATGTGGTGGGTCCCAACTGAGGAACCCACCACATATTCAATTTAAAAGAAATGTATAATATTAATAACTTCTGTTCATATTCACTGCAGGTGTAAAACTAATTTAAAGTGAAATTTTTTTTTAAATATACGGCATAGTTTTTATCCAAATTCCAACTTTTTAATGAATTAAAAATAAATTTTAAATAAATCTAAAAGTTGAATTTCAAAATGTAGAACTAATTTAAATTTTATTTATTTGAAATTATTAAATTTCTTAAATTTTCTAATATTTATATTTCAGGAAAATGAATCAAATAAAGAATATGAATTTTTTTTTTTGTTTTAATATTTTATATTTTTATTCCTTTAAGGCTTTTCTTCCTTTTAAACTTTATGTTTTAAAGTTAAAGGATACTTTTTTAATATTTTATATAAAATATCCTTTTTTTGTATGCCCAACATACTTAAAAATGTATAACTACCCCTACTAACTATATATATATATGTGTACATTAAAATATAGATATAATTATTTAGTTTAAAAAACAAATTTTCTAAAAACCATTCAAAACGCCTAAATTACATAAGACACAAAAAAAAAAAACTAAAATAAAATTTTCTTTAAATTTTTAAAGTTTTCTCTGGTATTTTACTATAACAATTTCTAATGAATAGATTTTAAAGCACTGTTTTCAGGTTTACAAGATATTATCATTTGATTATATTTTTGCTTTTTTTTTTTAATACTTATAAAAACTTATATAAATACTGCAGAAGGATGAAAACAAAAAGCAAATAATAATCTTATTCGCTAACTTTGATTTTTTATTTTTTTTTTTTTTACTTGGTAAGTATATGTCCTTAGATCAGGATGGACACAAAAATTATAGTATTTAAACAATGCGTTATATTTTTACAACTTGTTTGGCTTTAAGATTTCTATGTCTGAAGAGAAAAACGATCTTGCACTTGCTACTTCTTAATTTTACGACTTAATTACAAAGCCCTTAAGGTCATAGTATATTTTCTTTTTATACTCGTAAATGCTATTTATCAGTGAAATGAAATTTTCCTTCATTTTCTTACATAATTTTTTTTTTCTTTTAATATCCATTATCCTTTAATATTGTGGAAGGCAAAAACAAGAAGAAATGAAAAAAAAATGAAGAAAATATGAGTAAGTAAGAAAATTTAAAATTCTTCATTTCTGAACAATCCTGTGAATGAAAGATATTGTCTTTGATGAGCATTCAAAAGTGTTAAATAAAATCAAGGACTAAAAGCCAAAATGGAATTTGAAATGAAAATCGCAATGGTAAAATCGATGTTAAGAGCATCAATTTTAAAAATTATTGTCTCTAAAGCTCTTTCAAATAACTTCTGCTTCTGTGCTACTAATTGTTCGAAAAAGTATAGGAAGAAAACAATTAACATGGTTGTGCAACATTAGAAATTGGACAGACATCAGTAAATTGGCGATTTCATCCATTGAGCAATGGATCTTAACATCTATCAGGATATCGTTGCCAATATCATATGACCGTTCACATCCAATTATGAATAGGCAATAAAAGAAGAATAAGCAAATTGTTAATATTGATTAAGACTTATATGAAAAGATTCAACATTTTCATTATCATTGATCATGTTGTCCCTCGTGGCCGCATTTATCAAATTACTGGCTTATCAATTCATTAAATGTGAAAAACTACTGCTATTGTCAGGAACGAAGCATTCTTAAATAGAATAGCTCTATTTTACCAGATTATAACCTCAATTAATTTTTGTCATTTATTTTATCCGAATGACAACGGGTACTGGAACAGGTCGAACCCATAAAGCATTTGTTTTTGTTTCATTGTGGATCAAAGTTGAAATATTTCGGTTGAAGGCAGGTGCACTACCTACTGCGCCATCCAGAAACAAACAAATGCGTGATATTTTGGATTCCATTCAAGAACTGTTTTTAGAAAGTCCCCCGCAGGTATTCAAAGTGCGTGACCATTCCCGCTTCCTTTTGCCATATTCAATAACTTTCCTAATTTTTTCAATTGGTTTTTAGTTCCCTCTTACATTCTACTTAAAATTTGTTTCTGATTAGAACAACTGTTGAATCTGTCATGTTAAATCTCAAACAATTATACTGACTTATAGCAAAAACGAAAAACCTATCCTATTTCTAACGAATATAATATGATGAATTGATTTTGTAAAAGAAGAAAAAGAAAACATAGCAACTGTAAAATATTTCGTGGTTCAATATAAAATATTGGGAATGAATAGATTGAGACTACATGAGGTGATTTGAAACCACGACTAACCCTCCCAGATATATAAAAAAAACATAAGTATTTGATATTAATATTACAAGCTTTCATATACGGAGTTGAAACATGAACGTTGAAGGTGGCTGCATTAAACAAATTAAAAACTACTTACACGGACGTTCTTAGAAGATTGAAAAAAACAGACAACTACTTCGTAAAAAAGCAAACGTAAAAAAGTAACCTAGTTTGATCACATGATACGAGGTTCGAAATAGGAACTCCTTCAATTGATTATACAAGGCAAGATTGAATACAAGTGTTGGAATATCGGAAGAAAACAAATGTCATGAAATATTCAAAATTGGACAGAAATCAGAACCGTAGGGGAACTGGTTCACTACACAAGATGTAAAGAAGAATATCCTAACATCATAGCAAGCTAACAGTGATAAGGTTAAAGGCCGTTTAAAGGTTTCACTTTCTTTAACTGTGAATCTCTCATTTCAGCCTCTACTATGTTTGACAAACAAATGAAAATCATAACAATAATCCAGTAGTGGATTAGCAACATTATAGGTAGATAGACAGATAGCATTAACAACAATTTGTACTAGTAGTTTATAGACTAAGGCGAATATTGATTTAAACAAGTAACTAGCTAACATTTTTTTTTTTCAAATAATAACCATCGCTATTTTGTTACTTAAATATTTGAAATTAATTTGATTAATTCTATTAAAATCAAATTTCAAACCATCTTGATTTGCCCTTACAAAATAATTACTATACCAACAAGTCAACTAACTTCACTAAACATTTCTTTCTTTTTTTTATTCTCTTCATCAGTTTATTCATAATTTCCACTATCCTGGAATTTGGAATTCCCATTTTTTTTTTTTTAGCTGAAAACAACTTTTTCAAGAATTGAAAACGTTTCGTATTCTATTCTTTTATTTTTTCTTTACTTCCTTTTCATATTAAAAAACAAAAAAAAAATAATAAACAGAAAAGACAAGAAAACGCCATAAAAATACAGAGCGAATTGCAAAACAAAAAAAAACAACGAGATAAATTCTCGCTTTAAGAAATAAATTTACATAAACAATATTTTGGTAGTCTTAGTAATTTTCCTCAATATTATAAGTATATATATAATAAATATAATATACATAATATATATATATATATATATATATATATTAATAAATGTATAAACGCTTATACTATTTCTTACACTCCTGTTGAAAATCGAATATATTCTTTTTAATTTTCTGTTTTTTTTTTTTTTTTTTTTATTTTTGTTTTGTTTTTATTTTTCTTTTCCGTTCAATTCAATTTAAATAAATTTTTTATACTTAAGTTCCTGCTGCATGTTTTTTTCAAAAAATTCGAATCATTTTGTCGAAAACTGAGTACTACACGCTCCTTTTATTATACCCCAAATTCAAAATATACACGCACATACAATTAAAAAAAATGATCCACAAAAACTAAAATAAAAACAAAAAAATAAAAATACCGCACATCCGGTTTGAAACGATCCGGTTCGCTCATTCGTTTCTTTATTGGCTCACTTTCATATTAAATTTTTTTTTTGTTTAAAATATAATAAAAAAGGAGCAAAACAAATACAGTTTTTCTTTTTTAAATTCTTAAATTTAAAAACAAAAAACAAAAAAACAAAAAAAGGGAAAATAAATTCTTTTTCCAAAATTTGTCTTTACAAAAAAATGAATTACGAAAAAACAAAAAATAAATAAAAACCAAAATTACGGAAATGACGAAATATTGAAAAGGAAATTATAGAACATTGATGGGTTGACAGACAGTGTTTGGGTAATATTTGAATATTGTAAGTCTAAGAAATTTTTGTGCAGTTGATGAGGTTTTGTAATATTTTTAAGACTTTTTAAATATTATTTACAAGTTCAAATATGTATATATATCTGTATGTAATGTATACAATATATATGTATTTATAATAATATTATTATACCATTAAATTTATTAAAACATATCTTTTTATTTATCAAAAACTAGGAAATGTGTGCATTTTTGTTTTCTCTTTTTTCTAAAATTAATTTCGACTGTGGGTTTTTCTCTTGCTTTTGAATTTAAAATGAACTTGGTATAAAATTTTGAGTAGGTAAAACGAACTTTGAACGGCAACTACCTGAATAGTAAACTTGATGTGTCCCTAATTTCGATTCATTATTGATTGCGGTCGTTAACAATATAATAATCACATTTTTTAATTTGATACACAATGTAAGTAAATTTAATCGAATATTGTTCTTAAGTCATTAACCCATTACTGCCTATTGGGTATTTAAATACCCAAAAACCTTAGTGCATTAAAATAGCTATATCTGCTGTTGGGTAATAGATTTTAAGCTAGTTTTGATTTTATTAGAGAGAAAAAAGGCGGGACCATAATTTGTCCTCAGTTAGCTAATCAAAATTCTCAAGAACTGCCGTTGTTAGTGAGACTCAAAGACTAAGGATTTTTTAAGCCCCGAAAATTTCCATAAAACGTGGTTTTTGGGAAAATGGAAAATGGAAAATTCGGGAAAATTTCTAAAGATGACTTAGCCTCAAACTTTCTCAATCTAATAAAGAATTTTTCGATTGGAGTACTTACCTTGTCTCTAGAGATGATTTACCTTTATGGGTATTTAAATACCCAACCGACTAAAGAATGAAAAAATTGGAAATTTGTTGCATGTATATTTTTGGATCTACAAAAAGCATTTGACTGCGTTGACCATGAGATACTGTTATTAAAATTGATTAATCTTGGTTTCAGTCCATCCAATATAAGCTTTTTTAAATCATATTTCAATGATAGGCTACAAAGAGTCAAAATAGGAAATTCTCTTAGTAGTTACCTTACTATTAAAAAAGGGGTACCACAGGGATCCATCCTAGGACCAGACCTTTTTAAGCTTTACATTGATGATATATCCCGACTAAAGCTGAAAGGCTCAATTCAACTGTATGCTGATGATGCAGTAATACGATATTCAGCAACAAGCGAAATCGAATTGAGGAGGGATATTGAAAACGATCTAAATAATATTGAAATATGGATTACTAAACACAAATTAAGCCTAAATGTAAAAAAAAACAAAATTATTTTGTTTGGAAATAAATTATATAACTCAGAAAATTTCTTTTATAAATCTAAATTAATAGAAACTGTAGATAGCTTTAATTATCTAGGGTTAATTATCGATAAAAAGTTGAAATGGACTGACCACGTGCACCATATTATTAGCAAAATATCACCCTATCTTTTCATATTGCGTAGATTACGGAACTTTATCTCAACCAAAGCATTATACGCAATATATTCGTCTTTTATAGTGTCACACATTGTATATCTCAATCCCGTATGGAACGGTGCGAGCCAGCAAACCTTAAGTCAGCTGGATGTCATTCATAAGAAATCAATAAAAATTATTCACTTCTACCCACGTATGTATCCAACAAATTTATTATATTCTGATAAATATTTAAGTTTCACTAATATTTGTAAACGAGAACTATATCTAGTAGCGTTTAAATAAATTAATAATAAAATCAAACATAATTTCATTTTGAGTAGAATGATAGACATCCATACACACAACACACGAAACAAATCCAATTTCTACCTGTTTAAAACAAATCAACAGAAAAACAACTGTCTGTATAATTGTTTGAAATTGTTTAATGACCTGCCGGTACAACTTAAAGAAATTGATTCTTTTAGAGTTTTTAAAACCGGAATACAAAAATTTATATTAAATATTAGTTGACAATAAAAATAAATAAACAAAAATAATTGAATATAAGAATATTTTGTATTATTACAACAACAATAATAAAAAATTAAAAATGTTTGATAGTAGTAATTGCAGTAAAAATGTTAAAGTTAATTTCATAAGTAGTTTTAAATAGTCTTTATATATAATTTTTATAATAGAATTAGTACTTTTTTGTTTTTTTTTTTTTTTTTTTTTTTTTTTTCGTTTTATAAATTTAAGCATTGAAGTTTATCTTATTTTTTAAGTTTTCCTATAATGTAATTTATTTTATTTCATATTATTGACAGTTCCATAGCTTTTCTTTGTATATTAACTTTTATTTGTACTTTAATTTTTTGTAAATTTTAAGATCAGACAGCCTAGGCTAAGATCTACAACTTACAATTTAGTTTTAAGTTAATGAAATTTTATATTAAATTATTATGATTGAAATAAAGAAAAAAAAAAAAAAAATTCTTGTGCAAAAATTAGTGCAAAAATAATTTGTATTTTTATTAATCTAAGACACAATTCACAGTGTTTTTTTTGAAGAAATCTAAAAAAGTAAAGTATGTAAATAATAATATTGTAAAATTATTTCGCTTTCTCGCTTTTTAATTTTCATTTTGTTTCGTGGTACATCATTGTGATAGTCAAAAAAGTATTTGGGATGCAAAGTAGTCAAAAACTTTTTGCAAGCAAATTGTGGTTTAATACCACATTGTCTACAACGACTGCGTTTAGGCATTTTTTCCACTATATGGTCGACACAATCTGTGCGTTTTGTCATTTGTTGGGCATTAACAAGTACACGCCCACATAGACAGCTTACTACTTGTGGCAGTGTTACTAGCGCTTCCACCACATTTAATTTAATCAAATATACCCATAGAAGTTACACCTTCATACCTTGCGCAGAAAACATGAAACTTCCATGCATTCACCATTGCGGCATCAAATGTATTTGTCAGCAATGGCCAATACCATTTTTTACCACGAACTTTAATTCGAACTTTAATTCGATAATTGTTCATAGCAATATCAAGCAAATCATCAGCATCCATCCGTTTATTATACTCATAAATGACCAGTGGCTGGTCAATTATTATCTTACGATTTTTTCGGTTGTACCGCTTTGTATGGAACATTGGGCCATGTCTCAAAAAGTTGCACATTATAGTAATTTAAAAAGAATTATATAAATCTTATCCTACTAATTAGTTTTACATAACCCTACATTTGAAACTGTATAACTTTATCAATTCACTTTTGAATTTCTAAAACCTGAAAACACAACGGTCAAACTTCAAACCATCAGATAATGTGAAAAGTTAAAAAATATTTAAAATGTTACAATACAGATCCATATAACACTATCCATCAATAGATATCAGATCAATAGATATCAGATGGATTTTTTATTTCATGTAGATTATTTCTACTTGAAATAATAGATCTATGAAATTTGAGTTTTTTTAAAACAAAAAACAAAAAAATTTATATAAAATGTAGTAGCACTAACGCCGATTGGGTATTTAAATACCCATTCCAAATCTCAGGCTTGGCAAAAGCTAGAGCTCTAAATTTTTACAGACAACTTCTATGACCTCTATGACCATCCTTAGAAAATTTCATAATGATTGTACGACGGGATCTATGAGCTGGCTTTAATGGGTTAACGTAGATTTAATGTTTGCTACTATATTGTTGTAAATTTATGATAAAAGCCCAAGCACATTGTGGCAAAGTTAATTTCCAAAAATTACAAGCATCGTGTGCCCGTCTATAACTTGGTATGTGAACAAACAGTTTCGTCCTCCATTCTTTATAAGTGTAGCTATGAAGCTCGCTACTTTGAAGTATTGTGGCGCAGCAATAAAGTTCGCTACTACGACATTGTTTTATAAAAAGCAAGAAATATTGCTCCTTACAATAATTAAAATGCTTCTTCTATAAGTGCATCTTTATTCAAAATATCCATTCTATTTATACAAAAATATTACGTTAGTTCTTATGGAACTCATTTAAGCTGTTTACAAAAAAATACAATTTACTATATTTCAATGTTACTAAATTTTAGACCAATAAATCAATAACATTGATTTAGGTCAGTAATACAAAATTTATGAATTCATACAAAGTACATTACAAATCAGCAATTTACCAAAATATTTATACTGCTTATTGTCTTTCACCTTCAATTTTTTTTATCATAACATACGAATTCTATATTAAGAATTATTCCAAGAAATAGATTATAAAAAATGAATATTAACTTACATAATATTTATTTATGCTATTCAGAGAATGCATTCAATAAAATTGCAATTCTGTAATATGATCCTTAAAAATAAAAACAAAACAATTTGAAATTAACTGAATGTTTAAAATTTAGTTTATGTCACAAATTTGTTGACTTGTGTGAAAGTCATTCCTTAAATAAATTTTGACACAATATGACATTTACATTCCATTCTATATAATATCCTACCTACGACATGACATGACTAACACCTAGTATAGTTGATAAAAGTTTCGCAGATTTATCTTATTTCTAGATAACTAGACTTCCATCATAGGCTTCAAAACTATATTTTAACTTGTAATCAATAATTTACTTCTAAACATTAATAAAGCGATTCAATCGATCGAAATTCATTACGATTTTCTAATAAACTATATTGCCAATACGAATAATATTGCAGTTAATTAAAAGTGGAAAGAATAAACCAAATATAAAATTATTGTCATTTTGAATGAAAACTCCTTCCAAAATTACAAAAATATCGAACAAAAATTTGAAAAATACAAAAAAAACATATGAATAACGGTTATTCCCGCATTTTCACTTCTATTTTTGCTCTTTTCTTGTAATTCTGTTTTTTTCGATTTCATTCTCCTTGGACCGACTATTTAAATACATTATAACAAGAATGTAACAATTTAAGAAATAAAATAAAGAAACATAAAAAAAGGGGGAATCCAACATTAGTAGCAGCACCACCAGCAGAACATACAAAATAAAACACAACAGATTTTTTTTTTTAGTTGATTGTATTTTGTCTCTTTTTTTTTGTATATTTTTGTTTCTTTTGCTAAGAGTTACACTGTTATAACTAGAGAAAACAAAAAAATGCTATGAAATGAATATAAAAAGGAAGAAGAGGGTGGGGCACCCATAAACAATGATAAATTATTACTTTAATCGACATTAAATCCTTAAAGAATATCCTTGAGGCTTATCATGCATTTTATGCCTCTAAAATATAACGAAAGAAATAAAATTAAACAAAAAAAAAAAATAAAACAATATTATTATAAAAAAAAAATAACGGTATTTTAACTTGTAAAATTGAATATATATAGGTATAAACAGATTGTTTCAACAGTGTGCATATTTTTCATTTAAGAGAAATTTATAAAAACTGATAAATGAAATTCACCATTATTTGCATTACAAGTAGTGTGGTTTGAGATTTAAAAGTGATCTGATTCAAAATTAAAATAGTTTTACAATATTAAATTGGATCAATGCAGGAATGTCATTTCTAACGTTTATTTAAACTATAACTGCTTGAGACAAAATTATTTCCTGCACCACTGTAACTCTAATTTTACTTTTTACTCTAATTTTCAGGTTTTATTCGGTATAGTCCAATCCAATCTTTATACGCTCGGTCATATAGGTTGTGAACACAACAGTATTCAGTATTTTAGCCAACAGTATCATAAACATGTGATGGATTGCCAGGGGTTGACTTAGAAGAGTTACAGCAACAGCGATTCTCATTCTAGCCAACTCAAATGTTAGTTATACCTCCAAAATCATGAACATGATTTGTAAAGCATTGGTTAAGGCATTGTTTTCTTCTTCAATGTGCTGTAAATCATTCAGTAAGGAATAAGGCGAAAGAAAATTGTTCAATCTTTTCTTGTCTACGACTAGCCTATTTACAAACGTTCACAGTTCCCGGCTTAATATTTGATTCAGTTAAATAGACGAAATAGAAATATTACTTACCATGCTATTTCATTTAAATGCATTCGAGTGATAAAAGCTGAGTAAATTATTTTTTTTAATTCACAAAGTCTTCTTTTCTTTTAAATTAATTTTTTTTTCCAATCAAACCCAAAAATCTTACTTACATTTTTTTTTTATGTTCTCAGAAGTTTCCAAACCACATATTACTTCCTCCATATTTTAGGAATAACTATACTGAGTCAAAAAAAAGAACTAACTAACCACCTACATCTACATTATTGCTAAAATCAAATTAAAAATTATTCATCACTCACTATGTAATTCTACATTTAGTGTTAACACAATTACGTATATTTAAGTAACGTAAAATACAGTAGCTTCTTGTTTCAATATGAACAAATAAAACCATTATTGCAGTTCGTTGATTCGGTAATTATTTTTACATATCGTATAACTCAAAAGTAAAAGTGGAAGCATATACACTTCAAGTTGCACATGAATGATCGCTGATTTGGTAGATTAGATTTTTAAACAAAGGATTGGTCTTTTAATCCCAATATTATTATAGTCCTATTGTAACTCTATTGATCTATTCTATGTTATACGTGACCTTTTAATAAATCTGCAGACATTTTACAGTGATCTGAATAGGAATTTTCCAAGTGATTCATTCTGTTATTTCTGACTTTTTAATGAATCTGCAGGCATTTTACAATGAACTTGATAGGAATACTACACATGATTCATTCTAGTATCCAAATAAATGATTCTGTTATAAGAATACATTTTAGTAGTTTCTACTTTCTTTTTCCACGCCACAAATAAAAAAAAATTTTATTTGTATAATACTGTCTTTTGATGTTACTAACATGTACACAAATATACCAATAGATGAAATAGTAAAAATAACCATCCATTTATTAAAAGACAGTAAGAAGATCAACCAACAACGGATCAATGACATGGAAAAACTGCTAAAGAAAATACTATCCCAAAACTACTTCACATACAACAATGAATTCTATGCTCAAACAAATCGATTAGCAATAGGTTCACCATTGTCCGGGTTATTAGCTGTATATATGTACTTAAACCACTTCGAAAACAACTATATATTTAATAAAACAAAAAACCCACTGGCAGATAAGATCATGTTCTATTGTAGATATGTGTTTGATACATGCATTATCCTTAACGGAACAACTAGACAAATCAACAATTTGAATAAACACATAAACGAACAAGTGAAGAATTTTAAATTCACTGCAGCAATCGAATGCAATGCAACATTAAATTTCTTGGATTTAACAATAAAGCGAAACAGCTATAATTTGGAATACAAAATCTATAGAAAGTCTACAACCAGTGACGTAACCATACATGAAAATTCACATCATCCACACCAACATAAAATGGCGGCTTATAATAGTTTTGTACATAGATTATTAAACGTCCCATTGAGTAAATCAGACTATAATGAAGAGGTAGAAACATTAAAATACATAGCAGTAGCCAACGGTTACAATAGCAACATAATAAGTAATTTAATAAGGAAACATAATAACAAATATAAGAATAACCAAACAATCAACAAAACAATTAGTGAAAAAACTAAATACATATCAGCAGAGTTCTCTAAATTCATCTCATATGCAATAAAAAACACAATTAGTAAATATAAATACCAAATCGCTTATAGAACCAATAACAATATAGGTAATAAACTCAGGGAAAAAACCGAAATAGCAATAAAAGATTCAACAGGCTTCTATAAAATAAAGTGCGAAACATGCGACAAATTCTATATAGACCAAACAAGTAGACCATTTCTCAAAAGATACAAGGAGCATCTACCTGTAAAACACGTAATAAACTGCACATTTTTTTGATTCTGTTATTCCTAACTTTATATATATATAAATTTGGAGATAATTTACAGTGACCTAGATAGGTATTGTTCAAGTGATTCATTCTGTTACTCCTGACTTTTTAATAAATTTGGAGATATTTTACAGTGAAATGGATATGAAATTTCCACATTATTGACCCTGATAACTGTTTTGATACATTTATTTTGTTTTTGTTCGAATTTGAAGAAAATAACCTTCCCTCAGCCGAGTTTAACAGCCTATAGTTTTGGTATATATAAATCAGAATTTTTTGTTGTTTTGTATGAAACACTCTGTATACATACAGATAAAGTATATTGTTCAATAATACCTACACATAAGTTAGTAGTTGGTGGTACATACAAATAATAAAAATTCTTATATCGTGAACGAAATTTTCAAAGGAAATAAAAAATATTCTCACTTTCTCACTATATCAGTCCCTGTTCTCTGTCTTCTTCTTTTTCTCTTCCTATATTTTCCCATTACTCATTCTTTTTGTATTTTGATTTTGATTTTGTTTTTGTTTTTTTTTTTGTGTTTTTCTGATTATCAGCAAACAAAAATTTTGAAATTTTGTTATTTCATATCCTTAAAGGATATGACGTATGAATGTTTTTTTTTTTTTTTTTTTTTTTTTTTTTTTTTGGTTTTGTTGTTGATGTGAGTGAGTGAGATTTTGCTGATGTAAAGCCGAATTTAATTTGACAGGAATTCATCCTCCAATAATAATATAAGAAACAACTGACTTCAAATTCGACTTCATCCTCATTTTCAACTTTTCTTAAAATACCATTTACCGTTTTTTTTTTCCTAATTTTTTTTTATTAATTTATTTTTGTTTTTTTTTTTTTCAAATAAAAGAATACAACAATTTAAGAAGAAATAAAAAAAAAAAAGTTATGCTTTTAAGAGGGAAAGTTATTGACAGTCCTAAAAAGGACATAAGTCAAGTTATTCCAATTATAATGATTGTTTGTGAAAAGTTTACTTTCTTTTTTTTTTTTTGTTATTTTTGTTTTTATTTTTTTTTTATATTTTCTGAATTTACTGAATTAAGTTAAGTTCTTTTGAAAAAAAAAAAAAATAAAAAAAAAACAATAATAAATAAATTTTTTGAATTTTCTCAACATAAAAATTTCAAATTAGTGAAATTTTTGTTAAGTGGGAGAGAATTTTTGGGGATATGAAAAATAAAAATTCTACTGTCAGTTGAATTTTATTATACAACAACAAAAAAAAAAAAAAAATTTTTTTTTTTTTCATTTCAAGGGGAATTTATTGGAAAGTTTTTTCCTATTTTTTTTTTTGTTGTTTTTTTTTTTTATTGTATACACGTTGATTGTACGTCTGTTTTCTTAAATTATAGTTGTTATTAAATGAGAACAGGATAAGAAGAAGAGTTTTAGGAGCTTAGAATACAAAAAAAAAAAAAAACCGGAAAGGGATGATGGAGGTCGAAAAGAAGGAAATAATTTTATTTGTTGCTATTTATTTTATGTTTTTTATACAATCATGTGTTATTGTTACAACCCAAATTTGTAATAGTTGGAGTAATTTCAATTTAGTTTTGGGAAAAAATTTGAATTTAAAAATTTTCTAATTTTTGTCAAAGCAATGGGAGCTTGCTTCGGGTACATTTTAGTTCTTGTTGACAAACAAAACAAAAATGAAAGTTAGATAGATAAATAGATTGTAATTTCGAGAGAAAATCTGTCCCCTATACTCCGCAGCCACAGTTTGTTAGTTCCGAACAGCTTCCATTGTTCGGGAAACGCTCTTCTCAAGTCATAACCATTTTCCTTGATAATTTCCAGAAACAATAACTCATAAATCCTCAGCTTTTAGTCCCATCCAAGCTTTTAATTGCGCTCAGGGGAATCCCATAAAACAAAAAAGAACTCTATGAAAGACGTATCCAATGCTTTTCTTGCGAGATAATCTGCAGCTTAGTTTCCTGCTATGCCAGATTACCCTGGTGATCCAAATGAAAGATAAATTAAAACCGATGTGTGTACATAAGTTGAAGCGTAACTGCAAATATATACATGCAAGATCAAAATAAAGTGCTGAAATCAAGTTCAACTATTATGAATCGCAAAACCCATTTGTTTATATTTAATAAAAATTAACCAGACATTGGATTATTTAATTAATGCGGTATGATGAAACTTGATATAGTGTTGAATTCACTTTTAAAAAGTGTTCATATTGAGTTAATTTATTAATCCATTTGACTTAACCTTATTTTTATTTTGTATGCACAAAAAATAAATTGTCATTGTATTGGTTTATGTGCAGCATTATGTCCTACAGAAAAGGTGCAGTTTTAATCCGTTTCAGATCACAGTGCAGTATTTAAGTTATTCTTCTATAAATTCTGTAAAATATTTGACTGATGCCAGAAATTGTTTTTTTTTTTTATTTTGCACCGATGAGCAGCGCTCATGAGCAAATCATTAATAAAACAAAATTTAAACAAATATATATTATGTCTTACTCATAATTTTTAGTTTTTGATTTACTATTTGATCAATAAAGATTTTGCTGAAAAAGAAAATTCTTGCTCATAATTTGATGAACTTCAAGAAATTATTTTTAAAAAACGTTTTGGTTCATTATTTTTTATTTCCGATCGTAAGGTAAATTATATAATGAATTTAAAAGAAAATTGGTCTAATAAAGGTAGTTTGTTTGAACGGTCAAAGTCCTGTTAACACTAATAGTGAAAACGTAAAAGTAAATACCACATAGCACATTGGACTGTATTTGAATTTTGAGCATAATTGTGACATAATTAATGAACAATGTGATATTGGGTTATTTGAACAGTAATATGTTGACTCATTATAATTTTTTAATATACTTTATGTATCTAAATAATAGAATTAAATATTTCAACTAGTTTTTCAAAAGTAAAATGCTCAATATAATCGACTCAATGTCAGTAACTCTTAATAAGGTGCATGATTTTAATTGTTATCCACTGCATAATTTAAAGAATAAATTCAATCTTTAAACAGAGTAATAGAAATGAATTGATATTATATTCTACCAAATATTTCTTAAAGAACAGCTGTGTACTTTGGTGATGTCCAAGACTGTCTAATGTCTAATGGAATTAAACTAATTGTCACACAGGAGTGCATTGGCACCACAAAGCTCTTTGCACCACATTAAATTAAAGAAATTTTCATCGTAATACTCAATGGTAGTTTAATCAAATGTTTAAAGAACAATAATACTTTAAATAACGTTGAGTAGAATTTATTTGTATACTGAATATAAATTTAAGGATATGTTCTCAAAACAGCTGACTATCCAAGCCCCTATAAAGTACGATTTGGAATCAATTAATGTATAATTCAGTAAAATTGAACGTGAATAAAATTTCATTTAAAAAAAAAATTAAATTAATTTCGATTAAATTCAATACACATTGAATTTTGAGTGGTATTTAAGTGTAAATGTAAAAATTTGTAATAAAGAATTATTAAAGAAATACAAAAATCTCAGATATGATGATGACGATGATGAAGAATCACAAAAACAATAAAAAAAATATAAAATAGAAAGTAATTTTATTTTATTGCTTTTTACTACCAATTTTGATTTTTTTTTTTTTTATATTATTATGGATAGGAATTCTGTTGACGCCGCGTTGACGCCAAACAGACATTCAAATATTGTAAAAGAAAAACTTGATGAATATTTAAGATAAGAATGAAATTTTCCTTTCTTTTTTTATTCTGGAATTGGACTTTTCATTCAGGATGTATTTATTAGAGAAAGAAGGATTTTTAAATGACTATGACTTTATATAGCATAGTCTACATACATATATATATATACAATTGAAATTATATTATAAGTAAGAGTTGAATATTTAAATATTGTTTTTAATTTTTTTTCTTTTTTTTGTTAGTCAATATGTAGAGGGCAGTTGTAACAAACAATATACAATTTAGAATATTTTTTTCTGAATTTAGTAACATTAATAAAAGAAAGTTAAATAATAGTTGAAGAAAATAATTTCAATAAAAAAAAAAAAAATTGAAAATAAAATATTTAACTAAATTTCGTTATTGTTGTTTTACTTGCCTAATGGATTGAGAAAATTAAATTGAAAAAATTAAAATCTGTTATATTTATTTGTTTGTTACTTATTTATTGGTATTTGTAAGTTTTTCAAAATTATAAATATTATATTTTATACATATACATACATCGAAATAACATTACTTAATAATAATAATAGTAAATAACAGTGATATTAAATATAAAAGAAAATAATAATCTATAATGAAATCAGATTATTTATTGATTTGAATAGGAATAATATATAGATTTTTTGTCACTGATAGTATTTAATTTTGAAGATTATCGATGTAGGGACGGGAGGTAGAAGTGGTTATTCTAGTTGTTTCTGACTCATAATATGATTGGTGGAACTACCATTATGAGACATGCTGTTAGTATGATAACTAAACAGAAATTAATTTATCTTGTTAATGTCATAGATGGGCTATGTTTTCCTAGAGGTAAGAATATCAAACTTTTATTAACATTTTATTAGATTATCACTGCGCAATTTCACATAAATATTCTTTTTATTTAGGTATTTATATATTTTTTATAATTGTAGGTTTATCAACCTCATCGACTTCAATTACCACATCCTTTGTCTTTAATGCAAAATTAGATTAACTTAATAATTTCCTTGTCTACGCAACTTCATTAGTTAGAAAATCTATATTTACCATCTTTATTTGATGTTGAATTGCAAAAATTGATTCAACTTGATTAAAACAAAAAACAAGAATGATTCAATTTAATAAAAAAAAAATAATTTGTAACGAACAATTTATTTACATCAAAATTTTCAATGTTTTCGATAATCCGGATCACCATTTGCAATAAATTTTTTCAGTTTTGGCCGGTAAAAAACTTTTGTACTGAGAAGAAATATCTACAAAAGTAAGTCATTTGCAATATTGTAGCCATTGAATTTTACTGAATTGATGGCTCAATGGAGCGACTCATTGCTATATGACAATAAGTCAAATAGTCATTAACAAATTTTTCATAATTTAATTTTATAATTAAAAATACGTGAACAACCATGACACACCACTAGTTCTAATTTGGAGATCATTAAATTCACATGAAAGCTTTATTACTCAACATACAAAATATAATCCTTTACAAAAAACAAAAAATCAAAACTTCCTTAAATCTCAAACAGTTTTTTTCTCTATTTAAAACTACAAAAACAAAGGGCAAAAATAACATATAGTTAAAAACATTGTGGTTTGTGTCAATGAATTATAGTTTAGTGACATTTTTACTAACATTATCTCATATAAAATATCTATAATTTTTTTTTTTTTTATTTAAATTAAAATGAAAATATTTTTAATTTTACATTTTAATTGGATTTTATTTTAATACCATATACCTATGTACATATATATAAAATATATATATTATATATATTTATAATATTATTTTTAAATTTTCCTAGGTCTGGATTTTGTTTTTTTGTCATAAAATTACACGATAAAGGGCACGTGTATATGTCATGTATCTTAACATAACACTAAAAGGGACTGTTTTTCCAATTACATATATTATTTATTTGATATATATGTATTATATAGATGATTATTAATATATATATATATATATATATATATACATATATTCTTATTGTATGTACATCGTTTAATTACGAAAATCTTATCTGAATACCACACCATGTATTAAAAAAAAATTTAAAAAAAAAATAAATAAATAAAACCAAAATAAATGAAAACTAAAGCAGTCCTGTCACAATAATCATATTTGAGATTCATCGCATTGCAATTAAATTGGTGGTGGCTGCACAGTAATTCAAGATATAATTATTATAGTAAAATCAAACAGGTTGTGTTAATATTTTTAAATTATTTGAATTAAAGAAATAACAATTATGATATCGAGTTCTATTAAGTACATAACAATCTACAGTTAAAACAGGCCAATAGACAAATTAGTGATGATATATAAAACTGTTGGACTATAATGCAGTTTGATTAAAATGAGTTCGTCCGAATTTAGAGATATGTGAAATTGAAAAATGATATAATTAAACTTAATAATTATATATACAAAAAATTTCTATTTACGTACTAAATACAACACTATGTGAAGAAAGATACTGGTTAGTCAAATCATCTTAATAAAAAAAAATGGACATCATTGGCAAACCAAACTTTTTCGTGATGATATGGGAAAGTATCAAGGATGAATTAAATTCAACATATTTCGCTTTAAACTTTAGTTTTGCAACACTGTTTTTGTTTTTTTTTATACATAGCCAAAACACTAGATGGGGACCTTTTATACCGATTGGTACATTTGGCTAAGTGTGTGTCGTTTAACGGTATTATTTTGAATGTAAATATGATGACATGTATAAATTTAAAAAATGAAGTTTAAGTTATGTAAATATTCTGCAACAATATGCAATTGAAGTTGGACCCCTAATGTAGTGCAAAGCGAAGTTCAAATGTTGCAAAAAATTATAAGATAGTATATTTTATATATGTATTTTGAACAAAAAATATGACTATGTAACTACATACCATGTTTAAAATATATATGTATGCAGAAAAAAAGCTGAAGTCTGACGCAAATATTCGGTTACTTTTGTTAAAAAATATTTTTTGTAAGAAGATTTTTTTTAACCTTTCATTAATCACCCAAAAATTGTTCAATAGATAAATGGATTGTAAATGATTGTAAATAATATATTTTAAACAATTTTTTGATTGGCTATCTGAACATTTTGGATTGCTTTTGATTGTGAACGAGTGCAATCACATGTTATTGAATGGACCTATTTTAAACGCCACAGAATAAATGTCAGAAATAATTACTAAGAATACAATTTTGTTTATAATTTATATGTTAATATTTATCTTTTTACTTCATGTTCGCTGAATTGCATCTTGACAGCGGCATGTCACTTAAATCTGAAACAATGTCAAAGTATAAAATTGCTATAATTTCATTTCATTTTGACAAAACCAATTTTTAACTCTACAAGTAATAATCTATTTAATTATAAGCACACCTGCACCTCTCTCGCTCTCAATTAATATATTCGAACTCAAATAGAACAGAATATTCAAATACAATTCGATTTCCCAATATAAAACAAAATGAACCACTGTGCAAAAAATATTTTAATGTATTTTTACTAACAATATTTTATTTTATTATTATTATTTTTACCTATATAATATACCTTTCCTACTCTATCTTTTCATAAATCATAACACAATAATACCAAATGTATGAAACATTTACATATCTACATATAATTATTATTATTTATCTACACAAACACACACAGTACGATGAATGACAGTGTTTGAAAAAGTTGACATTTCATTATTTTGAATAAATAAATGAAAATGAAAATATTTCTGTATGGTTAAATATAAATTTATGAGAAAATATGAAGAATTTACGGAAAATCAAAGAAAAGGGTTGTAAGGGATTCAAAACAAAAAAAAAACAAAGAAACAGAAAAAATATATTATTACATACATTTATACATATATATATTTTTTAAATGAAATTTGACTAATTATGACATATTGAGAATAGCGGAAAGGATATATTGAGGTTTATATTTAGTTGTTGTTGTTATTTTTGTTATTGTTATTATTTTTGGTTTTGTATTTTTTTTTTTTTTTTTTAATTTTGACGTATGAAATTTTTATATTTGGTTTAGGTTTAGATAAATTTTGTGAAAAGATGATAATATTTTAAAATTAAGATATATATATTTACATGATATGTACTTGAAAAATGTTTTTTTATTCTGTTTTTGTTTTTTTTATTTTTAAATATTATTATGGGTAAAAGTGAGTGAGTGGCATAGGTTAAATTCTTGTGAAATTAGTAAACATGTTATTTTGTATTACTTTTTTTTTTTTGATAATGAAGGATGAATAAACAGCACACGATTAAAGTAAATTAGAGAATGAATGTAGAATAAAGTGAATACAAAATTATTTGAAATTTGCATTAGAATGGAAAATAATTTTATGTATGTACATATTTAAGAAATTAAAGACAATTTTTTCTATATATAAAATATTGAAGTACCTAGATGTTTTTGGATAATAATTTGATATTAACATATTTTTATGAATTTTTGTTTTATATGAATTTATTTTGGCAAATATGTTATAGTCAAAGTGTGACCTAAAAAACTGTAAGTTTCAATAGTTTATAATATGAATAATAGTATATATTATAATAATAATTATATGAATTATTAATTTTATTAATTAGGTAAAACAATATAAATGAAAGTTTTAAACATTATTGCATGAATAGAGTTTCAGAGACAATATTATACTGCATTTTTTACATCATTATTTGTTTTGAAAATCTTCATCAGGGCCCTATTACACATCAATCAGTGATCAAACAATGGTCAATATATTGTCAATATATTGTCAATATATTTACCGTTGATTGATGAAAAATGATTGATGGTGGTTCTGTTCTCATCAATATTGCTGTCCAAATTCTTATCAATATGGCTGTCAAAATCAGCGGAGGTAAAAAATGGCTTTTTGGGAAAAAAATGGCTTTATTCAGATATTATTTTTTGAGAATGTTCAGATAAGGTTATAATATTAATTTATAAAGTAATTCTAAAAAGAATAATTTTTATATTAATTTTAATATGTATAGCAATTATTGTAAAAAAAACAATTGATATATTATTCAAATGTGCAAAAAAATAATTTGTTGTTTTTTATACATAACATTTAAAAATTTAATTCAAACTGAAGTCAAGAATATTCCTCCAGAAATTATATTTTCAATATTCATACACATATGTTTCGAAATTATCAATATATTCAGAACACTTCCACACTAGTATTTGCAAAATGTCAAAATGTCAAAATATGGATAAAAAGTGTTATGAGTGCATGATTGATGTGTAATCGCTCTCGATTCTTTTCATATTGTAAATATATGGACAAAATGATTCATGAAACGAATGATGTGTAATAGGCACCTCACATAGCTCCAATAATTTTAAAACTTTTATTTTGTGGATACTCAATTTAGTTGTCATGTCTCCCAGCTGCCATAACAATTTTATTTCAATCCATCTTTCTTAAGACATCAACTCAAACTTTCTAATTTACATTTTTTCCTATGATTTATTACGAATTATAGTAATTATATATTATCGTAGTTCTAAACAAGCTACTAAGCTCATGTTGAGATAGATTGAATAAAATAAATTAATATCATTTGGACCAATGTTATACTTAAAACCAAAAAAGAAAATTATATTGGATTTATTATTTTTATTTACTAACAAATTAGTAAAAACTAAGACCTACAATAATATCAGATGTCAAATTAGTCATTAATTTTTTTAAATTTATAGTTTTTATACAAAAATTTTTAAACAATTAGATTTGAACATTTGATGATTTTGTTTAGTTTTTATAACTCACATATGAATTGAATTTATATCTATATACATACGTATATATGAGTTTTGAAATTCATTTAAATCAAACCGAGAGTTGTCTAGATAGTTCAACATTACAATATCTACTGATCAGTTCAAGTAGTATTAATAAACGAAACACTCTTGTACAATAGAAAGTATACAGGTTAACATTTTTTATTTATTTATTTTTTAAGGTGTTAAATTTAAAATTCAACCAAATCAACTTAAGAACTCACTATAAAAATACATTATATATATAATTTTCTGCATTTATCTGGATGTTTGTAAGTCCGACGGAATATTCCAACACATATACAAATTGCAATATTTATTCAAATTGCTTTGGTACTCTTTTTTTAGCCCCTCCTGTCTACCATACTGAACCTTTGCAGGAAATAATACCATTGCATGAAATATATTTTTTTAATCGAATGTTAGTCTTCTTCGCAAATAATAAGAAAAAATAAAAAATAATAATAATAATATAAATAAAGCAAACAATTTTTTTGATTTATAATAATAAGGACTAATAGAAATTTTATCAATAGTTTAATATGGTATAATAACCAAAAGGCAAACAGCATTTAATACAAAAAAAAATTTAATGGACTTAAAGGTTATTCTTATATACTTAAAATTATACACAATATGCATATGTGTCTACATATTTTTATTTTTTTTTTTTGTTTTTTTTTGCTATGATAATGATCATAGCATCGTAGTTTTGCTACCGTATGCATTGCCTGTACTATAGTACTTTAGGTATATATACTCTAGCCAAAAATGTGATGCGATGAAGAGTTAAAATTGTTATTTATTTTTATTTTTTTTTTTTTTGTTATGATAATGATCATAGCATCATAGTTTTGCTACCGTATGCATAGCCTGTATAGTACTATAGGTATATATACTCTATCCAGAAATGTGATGCGATGATGAGTTAAAATTGTTATTTATTTTTATTTTTTTTGTTTATTGTTTTTTTTTTTAATATATATATATATCTATATGATATATAAATTTATGATCGTATATAATATTTAGTATTTATTATGGAGTTAGGTTCTGCTGATTTACACATAAAAACAATAACAACCTATACATTTGTAAAGAAATTAAATGAAATTTTATACTATTATTTTTTATTTCTTATCTTTGTAAATTTATAACTTTTATCTAAATTTGTTTTCTTCAAGTGTGTAAAAATATATGTGCAGAGAGTGATGAATATTTTTTAATATAGTAGGTAGGTATATATAGGTATCGGTTAAACCATATTGATTGTTGTTCTTCTTTTTAATGTATGTTATAAATAATAATTAGGTATGAATTTTAACATGAACACTTCGATAATGAATTTTTTTAAATGAAATTAAATTTTAAATAACCGATCAATGGTTCACAAGTTATGAACAGTTTTGTAAATACCTGGTAATAAAAAGCGTTATAATACAAAAATAAAGGTATGATAAATTAGTAAACAAATACGTATTTTTCTTAAGCTTGAAATGAAAGCCCTAATGAAGGAAAACTCTAATGAATAATATTAACATGTACTTTTAATAGAGAAAGTGTAACACCATAAAACAATATGCTAGGAAGAGACAAATATATTAATAACTACTGTCATTCACTATGATATAATACACAAAGTGCATTGATTATTTCCAAGTAGCAAAATAGAGCATATTTTTTCAACATAATATTAGAAATTTTGAAAAAAAAAATTAATGATTACATCAGGTTTCGTTATAATTTTTTTAATTATTACTCGTTATTTGAACTTCTTTATTTTTTAATATTAACTTTGTTGAAAGATTTAGAAATGGTATTACATTAAAAATTAAATTGATTTCCGCTTGTCATTGATTAAAGCTTTCTAGACAAACAATAAAAATTTAAAATTAGAAATTTTATTTTTTTTATGTTTTTTTTATAACTTTAATTTTTTTTCTAAAAAACAACCTTACGATTGAATATTTTCGTATAATATGGACCAGTGATTTGTATTTACAAACAAAATTTAATACTACTAATATTTCCCCAGATCTTTATATACATAATTAAAAATAGATGACATAAGTATACATATATTATAATATATTACATGTAAGGACATTTATTTAATATTTATTTATTTCACAAAAAAAAAAAAAAAAAAATTCTTATTTCTCTTTAATTCCAAGGTTTCCTTTTATAAATATTTTTATATTTTAATTTAAATTACAGAATTAAATTTTCTAAGAATTTTCATTTCATGTTTATTTATTTATGCTTGTGTAAATAAATTGTATATATTTAAATCTATATAATTTTATATTTTTTTTTAAATTTTAAGGTTTTATTTTTTTACTGTAATATTTTGGTTGGAATATTTTTTAAAGTTGCATTTAAATTGAAAGAAAATAAATTAAAAAAATAATTTAAACTGAGGTCAGCAGCCTTTAAGATAAAATAGCTTTATATGCTATATTTATTGTGGTATCTAGGATTTAAAAAATATTCAAAAAACAAACCATATTGTGGCTTATTTATTCTCACTATCATGTTCAATTCAATACAGTTACAATCCAACTACAGATACATTTAAATTATAAAAAAAGCAAATAAAGAGGGTAATTATATAAAAGAAAATGTGTAATGAACCTGTCACACTGAAAGACAATAAATGGAAAAATTTTGAAACACATGATCTAGACTTTGTTGTCATTTCACAAACCTTAAAACATCCCTAATCTCTTAACTTTGAATTTATATCTTCAATATAGCTTCTTCCTTGACAGTACGAAACTAAATTTATCTTATCTTACTTATTTTTCAATTTTATTTATTATACATATGTAATTCTTAAATAATGTTTCAAACTGATTTTCAAAAAACAACTACTGAAATCTCTTTAATCCGATGTCATGTAAATTTGTTATGAGGATGTATTAAAATTATTTTAAATCTATTGACAAATTCTTTGAACTCAAAGAACACCACCAACGCACTAAAAAAAAAAAAAAAGTAAAAAAAAAATTATTATTTTTTTGAGAAAAGGGTTAACATAATAAACTGTTGTACGCGAAATACTCCTCCTTTTTCATTCTTATCTACCCTTCAATCTTAACAATGAACAAATAGGCAAATAAGAATAATAAACACAAAAAAAATTTTTTTACTCCACATCAATTTTTGTTTATATTTCTTATTTTTCATATCCTTTAATTCATTTGAGTACCATCTTTACCATCCCCCCACTCTTCGTCCTTATCTTATTTGTCATAAAAAGTTGACAAACGGAAGTTGATTATTATAATTACCTTTGAAATAGAAAAGCTAAATAAAAAAATCTATTCAACCCTTAATTTTCTCTCTTGAGTTTAAATTGTTCCTTTTAAGTAAGAGTAATTTTTTTTTTTTTTTGTTTTTGTGCTAAAACAAAACATTGAAAATTCTCAATTTTTCGTCATCGTACGCTATGAAGTATGAGAGTATGCTAAATTCAATGTTTCGATTCGAATGAAATAAAAAAAAAAAATATACAAAGTATGGATGTATAATATGTTGTTAGTAATGTGTATATCTGTATGTATATGTGTGCTACAGTATGTCTAGAGTCTTGGTCTCCTTCAAAATTCTTCTCTAGATAATCAATTCTTCAGCACGGTTTAACTAAATTTTACACTTATTTTGTTAGTATACCAACTCTGATATTATCGAATTACCTACTTAACCTCACTTCGACCAGACAGCATTTTAACTAGGGCTTAAAATTAATATATTCATTATTAAACATTTTTATAATTTAAATTTTTTATTATAACCGTAGTTTTACGTAACACAATAAAGAAGAAAAAAAAAACTAATCAAATCTAATCTATTCTCGCAATAAAAGAAAATCAATGAAATTTGTTAAAATAAACAAAATTTTATCTATAAAGGGAAGCTGAAGGGAGAGTAGTATAGGGTCTCTGGCCACTCCTAAAACAATTACCAATAATATTATAACTGTAAGTAATTTTGTGCTTCGAGGTGGGTCAGAGAGTAAAGCAGGGCTGTATTTTATCACTCATATTGTTTTTAGTAGTAATGGATGACATAATGACTACTACTGTTGGTGTAAACGAGAGCAACGGTATCCAGTGGCGTCCTTTCGAACGTATCAGCCACTTAGATTACGCCGACTATGTGTGTTTATTGTCACATACGAATGCTGTTTTCAACGATTGCCAAAAGCTATATGACACTGGAAAAAGTGCAAGCCTAAAAGTCAATTCAGCTAAAACTAAAATCATGCGCACAACTCACACATCACAACATCCGACCCTCCATGAAGAAATGCGAATCGAAGAGGTGACTACGTTCAATTACTTGCGCAGCATCGTGTCATCAGATGGAGTCGACGATTTGGATATTGAAGCCCGCATCAGTAAAGCCCGTACTGCTTTCGGGATGCTTTCAAAAATATGGCAAGCAAGCAACCTATCTCTGCACACAAAAATAAGAATATTCAAAGCAAGTGTAAAATCTGTTCTCTTGTATGCTTGCGAAACATTGAAAGTTTCAGTAAACATCACCAGGAAACTCCAAGCGTACATCAGTTTATATCTCCGGCGCATCCTACACATTCGTTGGCCACAAACCATTTCCAGCAGAACGCTGTGGCAAAAAACGAAACAAACACAAATAGACGTGGAAATCCGACAGAGGAAATGGAGTTGGATCGGGTATACTTTGAGGTAACCTGACAACAACATCGCGAAACAATGTTTCGAATGGAATCATCAGGGTACACGTCGCGTCGGAAGGCCGAGAAAAACGTGGAGAACAACTGTCTTAGCCGAAGCAAGTACCCAGCAAAGAACGTAGCCACAATTGAAGAGGTTGGCCGCAGTTAGGAGCCGTTGGAAAGAATTTACTTCCGCCCTATGCCCCACGGATGGGGTTGCAGAACAATGATGATGATGATGAAATAATTTATAAATTAGTATGAGTAAATAGATATAAGAAATTTATAATAAAATCTTCTGAATTAAACTCTCGAGATGAGACCTACTACAACCCTTGCCACCCTGATGGTTAAAGATTAAAAAATCAACATCTATCAACAAGCTTTTTACTGATTGCTTTGAATTGATTTGAACTGAATTCATACATCTCTCGATCAGCAGCAGCATTGAAATTTTATTTCTGATACTATGATTGTATCCCAACATTCTGCATTCTTCATTGATAGAGTTTTTCTAAGTACTGTAAGGTAGCCTGACGGGGTAAAATATTTTTCTAAATATCTTCCTTTTGAATGCTTCCAATTTAATTTTATTCAATTTTTTCGCGTCAACGTCTTTTTTTAAATGTTCTTAATTTACGTAGCTCTACAGTGCTAATACAGAACGACATAAAAAAATTAGTGATATGAAATTCGAGAATTTGTTCAATTTAATAATTATACGTCGTATATGGCATTCTAAAACATAAAAATTAGATTCAAGATCGAAATACAGATACAATCAGATTAAACCTGTTTACACAGTTCGTAAAAACAGACACGGTGAACTCGTAATGTTATTTCTAGTTATAATTTTTCTTTCGTTTCAATTGACACAATGTACAAAATTTGAAAAAACCATTTTACACACTCAATACGAGCAATTAAATTTTTTTATGAGATGATTTAATTAAATAAATAAATTAATCGTAGTTCCCACAAAATTTTATTAAGAAAATTGCAGTACCGTTCTTAATGTACAAAAGGATTTTTCTACATAAGTTGCCGTTATTAACAAACAAAAATATGTATTATGGATGGTTGCTTGATTGGTAATGGCATAATTTTTGTCAACTTTAATATTCATATAATTCATCATGTTCAATTCTAATCTAGTTGATTCGATAGTTGTGGTGACAATGGACTGATTTAACTGCTATTCACTATAAAAATAATGACTAACCAACTCAACATAGATCACACACCCAGAAACCTTCCGTACAAGAGAACAACGATTCTCTTTAGCCTTTAAAATTTAAAATTTTCATAACTTTTATTATTAATCATTTTTTACTTTATAATTAATTGACAAAATTATAATAATAAAAAATAAAATTCTTCTAAGAGACAAATTATTAATGTAAAAACAAAAAAAAAAAAAACAAAAAAATGGAATGAGAAAAATTTAATTCTCTAGTTTCATCACGTTCTTTCATTATTATCTTGACAACGAAATACCAAAAAAAAAAAAAAAAAAAACAAAAAAAAACAAACTATAACAGGAATATAATGAAAAATTGTTTAAAAAAAAATAAATAAAAAAAAACAATATTAATCCTTTTTCCCAAGAACTTCCGGTTCCTGTTTCTCTTCCATAATTACTTTTCTTTCATTCATGGATTCTTTCCTGTCATTAGCTAATTTGTACAAAAACAAAAAAAAAATATATATATATATATGAAATTTTTACATTTTTTTTTCCAAATTACAACAACCATCTAATGAAGAAAAAATTTCATCATCAGACTCACTTACAATCTTATTATAATGACGTCCTTGTAAATGTGCTTAATCCTTTTTTTTTAATTTTTTTTGTTTTTTGTTTCAATTTTAAGTACATATTGATTTTACAACAAAATTTATATTGTTTTATTTATTATTTTCGTTTTTTATGATTGTACAAATAGGATAACAACAACAAAAACAATTTCAACCAAACAAGAATAACCAGATAACAGAAAAAAATTTATATCCTTGTCCTGTTCTGGGTGCTAACACTACATTAATAAAATAATATATGGATGAACATTATCTACACCTTTGATGATTATAAAAGAGATGCATAAATCCAAGTTATATATCCATACAAATATATATTACATAATATACTGTATATAATAGATATATATATATATACATATTTAGAAAGACATTTTATATAATATATATAGGAAATCTTTTGTGGCCAAACCATGCAAATTAAATTTCAAATTACACTATTAAATCGAATAAAATATTCGGTGCACGATGAAGTGTTATCTTTTACATATAATATATAATGTAGATATATATAATATAAATTCATATTATATACGTACATAATTACATATATTTTATAATATTAAAAATTTAAAGGATATTCATATGCAAATATCCTTTTACTATATTATATATACTTTATAATAATATATATATATTTTTATAAACACGGAAAATCTAAAATTATATAATATGAATGTATGTTTATGTTTGTACCTATGTAATTTGGTCATAACCGGATTGAATTGGTCTAATGGTCTAAATGGCGACAAAAATATTTTCAATATGAGAAAATACCGCATCATATACACTATAAAATGGTCACATTACCAAAAAAAAAAAAAACGAAAAACAAAATCTAAAACAACTAAAAAATATTTCCAAATATCCTAGTTATATCAGTATAGTGTATGTGTGTATCATGTATTTACAAAATTTATTAATCAAATATTTTTTTATTGCTTGTTTTTTTTTTTTGCTCTTTATAATATCCCGCCCAATATTCAATTCAAAGTATATTTAGCTCCTCTATTTTTGGGACAAATTACATTTTATATAGAATTAAAAAAAAAAAAATGTTATAAAATAAAATGTGTCCAGTTATTCGGACTGTGTTTATTTTTTTTCTGTATTTACTCTCCTCTGTATACGTCTTTCTGTCTCTGTCCAAAAAATAAATATTTTTAAAGCTAGAAAGAGAGAATTGAATTAATATAATGTAATGTAAGAAAGGGAAGTAAATATACAACATTTGAAATATCTGGAGGTATAATAGTTCTATATTTTATATATGATGTACAACTTTTACTCTTCAAATTCAAAATGAAATTAAAACATATACATATAAGCGATATAATATAGTTAGGTATATCTATTAATAATATAATACACTGACTAAAAAAAGTATTACAGGATGAAAATAATTTTAAACAGATTGTTATTTGATTAAATAACAGGACTTATTTTTAAAGAGTTCTAAGTAAATCCAAAATTATAATTATTTAAACAAGATAGCTAGCATCTACAAAATAACATTGAATGACTTCAAATTGGAATAGGGTCAAGAAAATAAAATTGACTGAACGATAATTGAGCAGTATAAATTCTATAAAAGTCGTTTTTTAACTAATGTTTTAAACATCAATTATAAGTGTCAACAAATTAATTTATTTTATTTTTTCATATAAACATTTTCACTAATATCCGATATTGCTGTTTGAGGTCAGATATTATGATTATAATATATTTTTTTTTCTAAGGTAGCTTGAGTTTACGTTAAATATTTTCTGTGATGATTTCGAAATAAATATAATCCAGAATCATTACAAGTTAGCTTTTTAGCCCGCCATAAATGACGAAAGCAAAATAAATTCTAGCTTTTTCCTTACTTCATAAGAGTTTTAATTTCAAATATAAGAAAAATACACATTTGCTTACGAATTTATCATACGAATTTATAATTTTTATTATAATGCTTTTAATTACCATATAAACCGAATATTTGTGCTAATGTGCAAAATTTTCTATTCCTTAACCTACCCACAATCGTCTGAAATAGTTAATTTAATATCATGACGGTGGTATTTTTTATGTCAGCAAAATTTTAATTGTTTTGTTTTTTTACTTTTTATTATTTTTAATATTTAACTAACTTCATTCTAGGTACTGAAAAATATTTATTTTATGTTAAAAACAGACCAAAACAGTTTATATACATATTGCAATTTGTATATGTACTGGAGTGATCCGTCAAACATCCACATAAATGCAGGAAGCTATAATACCCTACCAATGATAAATAAATAAATAAATAAAATAAGAATACGAAAAGCAAGTAAAAACATTATAACGTTATAACAGTGAAAATAGTCGAATATTTTCCTTTTAAATTTTACTGATATGCTTATCATACAGATACGCGTATTTCGTCTCCTACTTGCAGACTTCTTCAGTGGTTTGTACTCGAGTACGAAAGTAAAATTAAAAGGAAAATATTCCACTATTTTCACTGTTATACCAAAATTTTGCTCTAACGCTGGAAAACAAGTTTTTATTAAAACAAATTATAACGTTATTCAAACATTTTGTTGTTGTACTGTTTTTAATTACATAAAAATGTTTTTGTCTTTAATGTAGTACAATATTTTGATACTAACATCCTTTTATAATATATAGTTTGTCTTTTTTATTGTCTTTTTTGCAAATTTTATTTAGATTTTAATCATATATACGCATTTGTGTTATTTGAACAAATACAGTTTAAATATTTTATTTTGTTGTTGAATTCACTGAACTAAATTCGAAAAGTAACGAAATTTGAAAAACTATAAAAATATTTGGACAATAATTGACCTAATCCCTAACAGATTTAAATACTTACTAAATAAAAGCTACATTGATAGAATAGTGTAACTTATATTCTGATATTAAGGTTACCTCACCACATTAAATGAATCGAGATTGGCGAAAATGAATCGAGAATCGAGATACGTAATTAAATTATTATGTAATTTGTTGCCAACTTCACTCTGTTATATTTATTTATCACTGAAGAAATATTTTTTTTAAATAATTACCACATGTTTAATCTGAATTAGGAATGTAAATTATCTAATTTTAATGTTACTTCGAATGCTGCGAAACGATACTGTTATATCATATAATTTGTTGCCAACTTCACTCTGTCATATTTATTTATCAATGAAAGCAATATTTTAAATTATTATCACATGTGTTTGATCTGTATTCATAAATGATGTTACATCAGTAATTAAAAATAGTAATGTTCAGATATATGCTGATGACATGAAAATTTTGAACAAAATTTCTTCACCAAATGATTCATTCTTACTTCAAACTGACCTTGATGATTTCTTTATTTGGTGCATGAATAATAATCTTATTTTGAATGTAAAAAAAATGTGCGGTGGTGACTTATCATAGGCGTGCCACACACTTCTCAAATAACTATTTCCTTAACGGACAAGCACTAGAAGTTGTTAATTCTTTAAAAGATTTAGGTGTCATTTTTGATGATAAACTCACATTTAAATTACATTATAATAATATCATCAATAAAGCTAATTCAATGTTAGGTTTTATAAAACGTTGATCTAAGGAATTCAAATATCCATATATCCTAAAATCCCTCTTAACATGTCTTCTTAGGCCCCAATTAGAATATGCCAGTCAGATATGGTCTCCATATTATGAAATTCAAATACATAGGATTGAGGCAATCCAAAAAAATTTCTTAAGATTTGCACTACGTCACCTTCCGTGGTCTGACCCCTTAATTTTGCCACCATATGAACATAGACTAAACTTAATTCATCTTCCTAATCTGAAAAAAAAAGACGCGAAATTGCCAATGTCATCTTCATCACTGAAATAGTGAAAGGAAATATTAACTCTCCTTATATTTTAAACCTAACTCAGATTAATACTACTAATCGCTTCCGCTCTGCTAACCTATTTATCCTCACAATTCATCGAACCAACTATGGAATGAACGAGCCTATCCATAGAATGATGATTATGGGTAACAAATATAAGAACCGCATTGATTTTTCTCTCTCCAAAGACACCCTAAAGAAACTTTTATATTCCTCTTAGTTAATTCTGATCTCATCACTCTGTCTTCAATATTCTTATAGCTGCTAATTTTTTTTCTTTAAGTACTAACTTTAACCCATAACTACACTTACTAATTCTCAAATATAAGAATATTTTTATTGATTATATTTTGCAGATTGTTCATTTTTTTTTCTTTTTTTAATTCATTAATAATTTTTGGTAACCATTAATTTACATTTTAATTATTCAACAATTTTTGCAATTAGTTTTTTAGTTTTGATTTTTTGATATTTATATTGTTAATTTTAAAATTTGTTTAAATTCACATAAATGTAATACATGTAACTAGCTTGAATTAAGCCTGTAAATAAATAAAATAAAAAAAAAATAAAATAAAAAATATTGGTAGTGTAAAAAATTATCTGATTTTAACGAATGCAGTGAAATGCAGTAATCTTAACGAATGCAGCGAAACTAGGACATGATATTATTATATTATACAATTCGTTATCAACTTCATTCTATATTTAATTTGTCAAAAAATGAAATTTCAATTATTATTAGAAGTTCAGTGTCAATGAGGTAAATTATATGATGCACTGTATATGATCTATCACTATATGATGCGCCGAAAATTAACTCTTATATCATAATTTGTCGGACATTCGTTATACACTTATACAGTAGACACTTATAACAACACATATTAACTGTTGTCGACATTTCGAAATTAATAAAAAAAAAATATTTGTCACAAGCACTATGATGAAGGAAGTATGTTACTTCCGAAATATCGATATTTGCAACCTAATATTAAAATAATAGTTATTAGTGAACGGAAAGCTGACATCAATTTATTAAACTATTTTTTAATGAATTTTAGTTTTAATTTTCAGATTAAAACCATCATATTTAGAAAAGTGTTCTCATTCATATGGTATACAACTATTCATATATATATACACACACATATTTATTTATACATATTTTTTATATATATAATAATATAACAATTATAATGTATGCATGCATGCATGAACTATTGTATGTCCTGTGCATTGAATATAAATTTTATTTAGAAAATGAAACCATTAAATTATTTGTGTGAAGAAACCAGTGTCCTGTATGTCCTGTAGATAATGTTTAATTTCTATAATATATTTTCTATAGATACAAATAAATATTGGTACATTTATATACTTATAAAATAATATTATATATTATATACAAACGTTAATAATATATATTTAGTATAATATAAGTATATTACAATAAATAAAACAACTGTTATACAACTGTTATACTATGTTAATAATATAGTAATGTTGCGGCTTTAAATATAGAACAAATAAATGAATGAATGAATGAATGAGTCTAGGAGTTAAATTTATTCATATATATAATATTAATATATATATATATATATATATATATATATATATATATATATATATATATATAAAAATATATAAATAAATATTTATTTAAATAGTAGTATAATTTTAGGTTATTATATTGAAATAAAAAAAAATATTTTATTTTATAGTCTATTTTTTTTTTTTTTGTATTTAGAAGTTTATATAATTACAAATTAGAAGATCTCAATTCTTGACAGAAGGATATTTTAAAATAAATTATTATATTATGTATGTACATATAGAATGTACTAGCACAGGATTTTGAAAAAAATGAATTGAATCTACTGAATTTTAAAGAATTTAAATTTAATTTTATAGTTACAATTTATAATTAATTAAATATAATATTACAATTTAATTTCTTACATGATTTGTATATAATTTGTCTAATTAATAATTTGGTAATCTTATTTTTGTTTGTTTTTAAATTTAAATTTCAAATTTAATGGTAAAATTAAATTATTTAATTCAGTTGATAATTTCAGTTTTTTGTAACTTGGAAATCTAATTTTTTTTTTATTTTTGTAATCAACAATTTCGAGTATCAGTTATACTTCTAAAAAACCTTACAATATCAGTAATCAATTTGAGAAAGAAATTAAAATGAATATCGTTTTTAAAATCTGAAATTACAATTCAACTTTGGTACTATTTCTTCAAAATGAAAGAATTAAAATGAATTCATTCAAATATAACAAATTTCTATTTTCGTTAAACTAATCCAAAAATAAATGTGAACATTTAAAATAAATTATAAATTTTTACATATTGATTTCGTCTCAATCAAAATAATTATAGGATATAAGATGGCCACTAAAAATTATTTAATTTATTTATTTATTTATTTATTTAATTATTCAAGTAACCCAATTAATCATCTTTTTGTTATATTTTGTATATTAAAAGGACTTCTACAAGGAGTAAATTGGATTGGGAACATGGTAAAATGCATAAAATAATACTAGATGCAGCACTGTATAATACTACAGACGACAAACAGTACTGTACAAGAACAATAACCAAACCAAGATCAAAATGCAGAAACGATGTCGAGGTCTACTGTTGAACAATTAAAATTAAATCATGAATGCCAACTGCCCAAGACAATTCTGAATATAATACAATTTGAAAAAGATCAAGGCTCAGTACAAGCTGTAACACCAATAGATGATGATAATGTAATTAACAAAACTTAATTATTAATATTATATATGAGCGACTGAGCTCATTTGAGAAAAAGGAAATAAAAATAAAAAAACAAAAAACATTTAATTTATATAAATAAACATGGCGAAACTGACATGCATATCCACAATATTCAAAAATTTTAAAGATATTCATTCACATTTACTAAATTAATATTTCAAAATACTAGACTGAATTTAAACTCATACTGTCATACAAATTGTACCTTATTTTTCTACCATATATACAAATAAATAATTCGTCAAATAAATCGATCTGAAAACAAAAAAAAAGCAAAAAAAACAAAATCATAGATAAAATGAAAAGAAATTAAATGAATTCATATTAGAAATAAACCTAATAAAAATCTTTCAATGAATCACAAAAGCAAAATCTTTGCATTAAGAAGCAAAAAAAAAAAAATAAACAAAATAAAAATATCACGAAAAAATGATTCAAACCAATTTTCTCGATCAAAACACCAATTCAAAGGACGAAACAGAAAAGGAAGTGATAAAAAAATAAAAAAAAAAGTAAACCTAATAATCAACAAAAAAAAAAAACAAAACTAAAAAAAGACAAAAATAAATAACGAGGCTTCATTTTTAAGGATTCAATATATGACAAAAATGTGTTGGAAAATTTATTGAAAATAAAATTTCAACTAGAATGAGAACAATTTGGTAGATTCAATTACATGAATATGTAAAATTTACTTCATTCGTCTATTCTTCTAGAATAATATAAATTTACTTCATTCGTCTATGTTTGTAGAAAAACTTTCAAAATTCAAATGGAAAATATATGAAACTAAATTAAATTAAATACAACTGATTACCAGAATCATAACATCAATAATGTTTTACCCCAGATGACCTGATATGGATCAAAGAGATAAATAAATAATCAAATGATCAGATTATGATAGATGTAGTAAGTTAGTAAGAATAAAAAAATTACAACAAAAATGAAGTCTGCGTTGATGATCATTCCACGAATATAAATTAGCGGCCAAATGTAAGTGTATTATTTGATTTTGCAAGTGTGTAATACGAAATGTCAAATTATTGTCTGTGTACTGTCATTTGTACTCCTAAAATATTTTTCATGCTATAAAAAAATACAAAATAAAAAAAAATTAATGAAACTGGATTATACCAAGCATTTTGGATTATACCAAATTATTTTATTATGCAAGTGTATAACACGAAATGTCAAATTAATGTATGTATTGACAAAATGTCAGTTGAACTCTAATATAAAATAATTGATATAAAACAAAAAACAAAATAAAAAAATAACAAATGAAGTTGACACAATTTTCACAAAATATTTGCATTTTTTAACATTTTGGATTATACCAAACTATTTTATTATGCAAGTGTATAACACGAAATGTGTAATTAATGTTTGTGTTGACAGTTGTCAGTTGTCAGACAAATGTCAATTAAACTCTTAAAATAATTGATATAAAACAAAAACAAAATAAAAAATAACACAAATGAAATTGACACAATTTTCAACAATATATGTACATTCACTGTTCAACATTTTGAATTATACCAAATGTCAAATTATTAGGTGATGATGATTTACTGTCAAGCAAAACAACAATTGAGTAGACAAGGGAATAGAAAAATTTCACTATATATTACTAAGAATATAAAAAAATTGTGTACTGTCCTTAAATGGTACTTGGATATCGGCTCACGGGATAATAATATACATGGAGGAAGAAATATTATGTGGTTGCATCCCTTTATGAAATAATTTTATAATTTAAAATACTGCTTAGGATCTAGGTTTCTTTTGGACAAATTAGAAATTTTCATGTAAATTGATATAAATTGGTACGTGATTGTATGTGATTATATGTTATTATACGAGACATCATTGTATACGATTAATTGAAAGACATAACAACATCTATTGATAATTCTGTAAATTTATATTTTAGAAAGATTTCAAATTAAATTAGAATTGACATTTTAAATAATTTGTTTATGACAAATTACCACCCTTATAACACTATATACTGTAAGAAATCTATTTATGTAAACTAATTTCACATGCATACATCAACTAGCAATCGTAATAGTAACATCACGAAACTTTATTGTAAATAGTATTAAGACCCCAAAGTTCCAAAATCAGAATTCAACATTCTTTATTCGAATCTAATCACCACATCTAGGGTTACGAAATTGATTTTATCGGACAACTGATATTACAATCACAATTTTCACAATATTTTTTATTCTAATATGCACATGCGAATAGATTTATATTTTGTCACTCTCACAATATATAATATATATAAACGAAATAAACGACATTCAGACTAGAATAATAGAAGAAGCTTAACGCCGCATACAATTTTCTTTTTTTTTTATTATTATCATTTTTTCATTCTAAGTCGTTTTTTGTGTTAGACTAAAAATTGTTTCTTTTCATTTTTTTTTTAGTTGAATATTTTCAATTTATTTACATTTTTTTTTTTTTTTTTACTAACAGACTATACAGAAAAAAAATCAGACCCGATTAAATCGTTTATTTGTGATTTTTTTTTTTTATTCGTTTTTCTTTTTTATCTCAACACGCACCAACAGTTTTCTTGTCTTCTACCATATACAAAGAGTCCTCTATCTCTTTAAATTCAAGTTCGCAAAAAAAACAAAAAAATAATAATATTCAAGTAATATTAAAACTCAAAGCAATAACAACAATAGTAAAAATTTACTTCATCCTCTTTCTTATTAATTTCCAAATTGAAATCGTATATATAGAACTTCCATGTGTAATTTTCCAATATCTTCAACAACTGAACTGTACAACTTACATAAATTCACTGTAAATTCATTCTTATAAATACATTTGACAACTAAAAGGTGGAGTAACATCAGTGTATGGTATAGTCGTGTTCAAAATACGAAAAAAAAAAAAAAAAAAAAAAAAAAATAAGTCGTTGTAGGCTAAGGCAATTTCAATATTGTCACTTGCCACACCATCAGCATAATATGTTTTGTTATTTTATCAATACTTTCTCTGTATATATATCTATACAATACATATTATATATAAAGTCATGTGACATGGATTAGACTTTAGAAGAATAAAAAGAGGGTATCATAATATAAGGAAATCACATAACAAAAATAAGAAAAAGAATTAAAATGAATAAATGAATACAAAGACAACAAGAATAACAAAAAAAAAAAATAAGAATATAAAAAAAATTAAACACCTACTGAAATATTTCAGTAGAAGAATTAAATTTAATTTTATCCGATAAATAGAGATTTTATAGGTTATAATACCAGATTCTAATTTCAAGAAAATCACTTTATCCAAGATATATGTGTACTATATATATATATATATATTTATACATATATAAATAAGATCTTATTATTATGATTAAATTAAAGATTTTATGTACATATGAACATAAAAAAAAGTATAATAAAAAAGATATTAGAATTTACAGTAACATACAGTTTAATAGTAGTCCATTCAACAACGTTACTTCAATACAACCGTTACGGTCAAAATTACAAAATATTTGTATTACTATGTAGTAAATACAAAGTATTGTAGCAATATATATAGTTTCAAACCAAAAGATTTATACAAAGTATTCTGATCGTAAATGCAGTTTTATAGTTTGATCGAATATTTTAAGTATTTAACGCATATAAAACTGGTAGGCATTGTAGGTCAAATATAATATTTTATTAGCAATATAGTATCAAATCAAATCTTTATACAATGTTCTATTCTGTATTCTGATCGTAAATGCAGTTTTATAGTTTGATCGAATATTTTAAGTATTTAAGGCATACAAAACTCGTAGGCATTGTAGGTCAAATATTATATACATAAGTCAAATATGATATCAGTTTTTATCAGCGAATTGATGATGGAAGAGAACTGCTTTTCCATCAACCGATAGAAAATAATCAATTTTGTATGATGCTGTTAGAACAATATGAAAATTACAATGTTTGTGACAAAATCAAAATAATTGTATCGATTGTGCAATGTCAACAACTACTCAAGCCACTTTAATTACTCTAGATAAGATAACGACAATAGTTATTGCCTGCTTCCACACGGGTCAACTTTCATCACTGTTTTCCTTTCGTTTCATTCCCCCTTTCTATTAGCAAAATTAGTTTATAGAAAAGGAGGAATGAAACGAAAAGAAAAAAGTGATGTAAGTTGACCCATGTGGAAATAGGCATTAGAATTCAATAATCATAATGTGACAACAAGCATCCAGCAGAAAAAGAGGGCCAGCATAATTGCAATATGATAACGAATTATTTTTAAAACATATATAATTTAATATTCAATTATTATATTTAAAATAGTTTTCTGTACAGACCAGAACTATTTTATCTAATATCCCCATATTTAAAAAAAAATATTAAACTGATGTAATTTACCTACACTGCATTATAACAAACACATTTAAATTCCTACAAATATTTTTTAAATAATAAAGCCAAACAAAAAAAAAAATTTAAATTATCAACAAAAAATAAAAAAAAAATTAAATTATTATTTTTTTTATTATTATTCAATTTTTTAGTTTTATTATATATATGTATTAGATTTTCAATTTGATAAAAAATATTGTGTCAAGGACATTTAATAAAAAGAAAATTAAGAAATTTAAAATTTTCGGTAAAAATTTTTTATTCCAACTAAAAATTTGTCAACTTAAAGAAACAAAATAAAAAAAAACAATTTTGAATGCCAATACATATATTGTGTCTTATGTACATAATTATATATGCATAACTTCAAGGTTTGTTATTTCATATACGTATACATAATTTATATCCTTGAATAAAATTCATATAAATTTTTTTTGCAAAAATATAATTACAGTTTTTAAACATAATTTCGTATTTGCTAGATCTTAACTATCTCATAGTTAATTTTAAATTGTAATTAAAATTAAAATTTTAGTTTAAAAAAATACTATAAAAATAATAATATTCAAATTTCAAATTTCAAATTAGTTATTTAAATACACAGTAATTATAATTCAAAATTTTATAATTATTCATATAATATAATAACAGACTAAAATTAGAATATTTTTCTTGTATTCCTGGTTGGTAACAAACTCATCAATGAAATCTATGAGGTAAATTTTTGCTGGTTCAAAAATGGGATGTAGCTTATTATCACGAATTAATATGCCAAAATCTTAAAATTCCCCTTCAGATTCATATTAGAAAGCCAGAATTAATGAACGTCAATATCAGACACAAACATGGCACGGACGATGTCAACATATACTTCATTAATGGAATATTATCCCAAGTCCTGACTATTCTAAATATGGGAAATTAACAATGTATTCAGATCAATTTAGCTAGAATTGTAACATAATTTAAAAAGAATGTAGGTAATCAGAATGTGCGTTCTGTTGAAATCCGCTCTTGACATTTGCGAAGAAAAACGTCTGCATTATTACTGTCTGAAAAAAATAATTAATTAATAACAGATTAAAAGTAAATTGAAAATATTTTCATCATATCTGCACCATAAAAATACCTCAAAGTAATTATATACTCTATAATTCTACTCTTTTCTACCAAGGTATATACATTTTCTTAACCCTTAAAGACTGACACGCGTCTGTGAAACAAATTAAAATTTTTGTTCTTAAATAAATCTTTTTTTTCATGCTTTTATAATATTGTAACTACTTGCAAAGTAACATCAAATGTGTGAAAACATTATTTAATGCCGCAAGTAATTTTGAAATTATTTGTGTTTAAAGTTAAGTCAAAACGTCTCTGAGTGCCAGTATATATATGAATATATTTTTAATTCAAATTTACGTTCTAAAGAAACCGAAGCCGAATTGTAAAAATGGGTTCTTCCATACATCAATACATCATAAAATTTATACAGACTTATCAAATTATCTCCCAGAAATTATATCTTTTTATAATTGCATAAAAGGCGGCGTCAATTCGTTAGTCGAACAATCTGCAAACTATTTTTGCGCCCGACGTGTCCTTTGTTAATTTTTTATCGTTTGCTGGATGTTTATAGCCGAAATACCTTTATTTTCTTCAATCACACATCTACAAAAGACATATCAAGATCAAATTTTATGAAATAATTAGCCACAAATTTAATCACTCCAAACTATAGATCAAGAATAGCAATTCCGTAGATTTCTGAAGAAACCAAATCATTAATTTGTAGAATTTTGGATATAGCTATGCTAAATATGCACCCAAAAGTGCAAAAAATAATAGATAAGTTCGAAAAAAGTTGAACATGTACGCGCCCATTATAGAAAGCTTGTGTGCCTTCAATGTTCTAATGTAATTTGCAAAAATTGTTATTAATTTTAGCTTGTTATGAATTAAAATGCAAATTTTGTAATAGCTACCTTTAGTTTTAAAAAAATAACTGTAAAAGATTATTTTAATTTTAATTTGGTTATTGAATATTATTATTAAGTTAATAAAAGGGCTGATGAATTACAAAAACTGGAAAAGCTTACAATAATGAAATATATATTCTGCATTTATCTCGATGTTTGTAAGTCCGACGGAATACTCCAACACATATACAAATTGCAATATGTATACAAATTGCTTTGGTACTCTTTTTTTACCACTGTCTAACATGCTGAACCTTTGCAGGAAAAAATACCATTGCATGAAATATATTTTTTTAATTTAATGTTAGTCTTCTTCGTAAATAATAAGGAAAAATAAAAATAATAATACAAATAAAACAAACAATTCTTTTGATTTATAATAAGATGGACTTATAGAAATTTTATCAATAGTTTAATAATAACCAAAACGCAAACAGCATTTAACACAAAAAAAAACATAATGCACTTAAAGGTTATTCTTATTACTTAAAACCAAACACAATATGCATATGTGTCTACATATTTTTTTTTTTTTTGATTTTTTTTTTGATTTTTTTTTGGTTGTTATGATAATGATCATAGCACCATAGTTTTGCCATGCCGTATGCATAGCCTTTATAGTACTATAGGTATATATATACTCTAGCCAGAAATGTGATGCGATGATGAGTTAAAAATGTTATTTATTTTTATTCTTTTTGTTTATTGTTTTTTTTTTTTAACATATATATATATCTATATGATATATAAATTTATGATCGTATATAATATTTAGTATTGTATTATGGGGCTAGGTTTTGGTTCTGCTGATTTACACATAAAAACAATAACAACCTATACATTTTTAAAGAAATTAAATGAAATTTTGTACTATTATTTTTTATTTCTTATCTTTGTAAATTTATAATTTTTAGGTATATTTGTTTTCTTCAAGTGTGCAGAAATGTATGTATGTTGTAGAGAGTGATGAATTTTTTTTATTGTAGTAGGTAGGTATATATAGGTATTGGTTAAACCATATTGATTGTTGTTCTTCTTTTTATGTTATAAATAATATATTTTATGTTATAAATAATAATTATGTATTAATTTGAACATGAACCGTTCGACAATGAATTTTTTGAAATGAAATGAAATTTTAAATAACCGATCTATGGTTCACAAGATATGAACAGTTTTGTAAATACCTATTTATTTGCAGTAAATTTTAATTTTTTCTCCAACACGAGTTTTTATTTTATTCATCAAAATAAATATTATGTGTACCTACAATATTATTGTTTTTTTTATATTTACAATTTTATTTATTTTTGTTTTTAAAATGGTTTTCGTTCGAAGTTGTGGCTCATTATAAAATATTATTTGTTCGCTATAAACTTTGACGCTACACTTACGCAACGAATGTTATTGAATGTTAACAGGATTAAATTAATTCTGAATTATACGATAAATTTTCAATGTTGCCAAAAAGGATGTCGCTAAAAACATCGAATAAATGACCCTTAGGGAATAGAAAATTTTGCACCTTACTACAAATATTCTGTTTATATGCTAATTAAAAGCGTTATAATACAAAAATAAAGGTATGATAAATTAGTAAGCAAATACGTATTTTTCTGAAACTTGAAATGAAAACTCTAATGAAGAAAAGAAATGTTAGAATTTATTTTGCTTCCGTCATTTATGGCGGGTTACAAAGCTAGTAATTAAATGTATATAGAAAAAAATAATTTTTATATTTTTTCAATAAATGCTGAGCTTTAAAAATGATTTCGTCTCTCATACGCGGATCAGTATTTCAGTTACAAAATTGTGTGTCAATACTTAAGGGTTAATGACTCACTAAAATTTGCTGTTACTCTTAACTATATTAATGACAGAATTAAAAATGAAAAAAACTTGTTGTGTATATTTCAAATATTTAAAATTTCTTAACAAATCGATTTAACCTGACATTTTGTGAAAATGGTGTATATGTCGCACAACTAGACCATTGTTTTTTGTTTTTAATCACAAATTATAATTATAAAGTGTATAGAAAAATTGTCTAACAGTAATAATATTTTATATAAACTTAATTATAAACTTATAACTATGAATATTATTCAGCCTGTATATCATACAGGGGTACTATTCACCATTGTATGTGATTCTCACTCCTACATTATTTTATTTGAATAGAAGAGCTCTTATTTTGACAATAATTAATTACACACAATGATAAAAAAACCCAAATCATTTTTTTTTAAATATTTTAAGACACTTTGAAAATATTTACCAAGTCAGTTAGACAGTAGGTTATAAATCCTAAAATAGTTTATAAATAAAGTATAGTCTAGACGCAAAAATATGAAATAATAAATTATTTTTTTAAATTCATTCATTTTAAAATTTTAATGTACCCAATTTAATAATTACGTTAAATTTTTTTTACTTAATCTAAACTTTTAAAAAAACCTATTTTTTTACTACAATTAATAAACTTTAAAAAAAAAAAATAAAATTATTTGAAATAAAAATTTTTTTTTTTTTGTTTTAGTTCCCCTGGTAGAATTAAATTTCAATTAAATTGTTTAAAAAAAAATAACAAAATGTTCTCAACTTTTATTAAATTTATTTTCAATTATATTTTCGAAACTCTCAACGCGCAAAAGAACAATTTTTCTTTTTTATATTATTTAAAAATATAAATAAATAATTTTCTGTGAAATTTTTTTTATAAAATATAGAACTTTATGACATTATTTTAAAATCGAATACGTACCATGGGGATCTTAAATGAACAAAAAAAAAAAAAATTATTTTCAAAATAAAAATCTTTTGTCGCCTCTGTTCTATTTCTTTCTATATTTAAAATATTGGTCTTGGAATTGTCCAGTCTGTAGTTTAGAAATATTTTTTTTCGTTGTGAATGCTTCGTACGTACTCATATGATTTTTTGTTTTAAAATTGGGCTGGGAAATTTGGCTCACCGACGGTGTTTTTAAGAACAATAGTGGTGATGCTGAATGCTAACAATTTGAAACAATTTGACAAATTGACAAAAAATTTTGGACAACAAATTGAAATATTTTTATAATAGTCTTAACAGGTTTTATTCAATTTAATTTGCAGTCAGTTATAGAAATTATAAAATATATTCAAAATCTTTATTACTAGCCAAAAAACCGCTTAATTTGGACCTTCAAGTTTCTTGTTGTATTGCGTGATCGAATCTTTTAAAATTTTATATCTTCTTTTCTATTAAACTGTTTATAATTTACATCTTCATGTCTCTTTCTAAAATGTATATTTTGTATTAATTCGTTCATTCAATCAACGGTATCCAGTGGTGTCCTTTTGAACGTATCAGCTACTTAAATTACACTAGCGATATGTGTCTATTGTTACATACGAATGGGGGCTTAAATAATATGTGCCACAAGCTGTAAAACAATAGAACAAGTTCTACCCTAAAAGTCAATACATCAAAAACCAAAATCATGTGCACAACACCCGATCCTCCATAAAGAAACGCTAATCGACAACGTGAGTAATTTCAATTACCTGAGCAATATCAAGTATCCTTATATAGATGCCGATTCGGATATTGAAACCAATATCAGCAAAGCAATTACTGCTTTCGAGATGCTGTAAAAAATATGTCAGACAAACAATCTGTGGGCATTAAAATATGAATCTTCAATGCAAATTTAAAATTTGTTCTCTTGTACGCTTGCGAAACATGGAAAGTTTCAGTAAAAATCAGCAGAAAAGTTCAAGCCCAAATCAAATACATCACCGTACAATAAATATCATCCTAAACACAAACACATCACTACTTCCGTCTCTTAAGCAATTCCATCGAAGAGCTCGAGAAGCTGCAACTGCCCACCCCTTATCCATGCAAATACCAAGATGGTTCAGGATGGACTGGTTATGGGATTTAATTTATAGTCAGAACTTCTATAATGTGGAATCGCATTCCACTACAATCATTCTCAACAAGCGACAGTTTTTATGTGTTTGACTTGCAAAAATTCAAAGCGAACATCATAGTTTGAAAATCCCCACCGAACCGTTAGCCTACTTCTTTCTCTTTTTTCCTTCTCCTAGCTATCCGTTTTCTTTTCCAAAAGCCAACATTACGAAAGTATATAAATGTGTCTCTGACTTATGTTTGGTCTAATAATGTAAAATAAACAAAAAACATTTGTTGGCTACAAACCATCTCCAACAGAACGCTGTGGCGAAACACGAATCAAAAATAAACATACATGCAAATCCGACAGAGGGAATGGTGTTGAATCCGGCATACTCTGAAGAAACTTGACAACATCGCAAAACAATGTTTCAAATCGATTCCTCAGGGTACACGTCGTGTTCAAAGGCCAAGAAAAATATAGAGAAAAACAATCTTAGCCGAAGCACGCGCCCAACAAAGAACGTAACGACAATTGAAGAGGATAGCCATAGATAGAATACATTTGAAAGATTTAATTTCCGCCATATACCCCACGGATAGGATTACGGAACAATATGATGATGATGAATAATTCGTATGAAAAGCTAATTTTGAAACAAATTTCTAATTACAACCGATATTTTTCAATGACAGAACATTCTAATTATTTTCTATTTGTTTGACAATGTTTTAATAGTAGTTCTCTCACGCTTTTGTTGTATATTTTAGTCTGTTTAGATTTTCGCAACAATTTAATTTCATTCAAGTGCAAAGTTATTTTCGTCTGACTTAATGGTATAGTGGTCGTTTTATTTATTACTAGGTGTTTAATTCGTTAATTCGAAAATTTTTAAACCTGCCATATTTAAAGAACATTATTAAAAAACTTATTCAAATTTAATAAAAATATTTTTAAATCAAATCTTTGAGTACCCCCATCTTAAAAATAAAAAAAATTATAAATGAATTTGAATTTTGTTCATTCACTAAATCATTTGAGTCATACTAATTTTCTAATATTCAAATTTTATTATGTTATTGAATTTTTAAAAACGAAATAATTAAAAGCAACAATTATAACAACATCAACAACAACAACCTTGGGTATAAAATTTAAATTTTCTTTGGAAAATTTTATATACCAAATTAAATCTTTAAATTTTCCCTGTTCACATTAATTGCAACTTTAGAAAACAAAAACAAAAAAAAGACTTGAAAGTTTTTGTTTTTGTTTTTTTTTTATAATAATTTTTAAGAGAAATATATTCAGGTCTTTCTTAATCTAAAATGAAAAACAATAACAACGTATTTTGTATTTAATTATAATTACCCTTTTTTTATTCCCCAATTTTTTGTTTTTGTTTTCTATTTTTACCAAACAAAAAGAAAATTTTAAAATTCGTAGCAACTTTTAAAGTATTTCAAAAAATATTTTTTTTATTTTGTTTTTTGTTTTTTTTTTTGTTTTTTTTATAACTACTTTCTACAAAAATATATTTTTTTTTAAATATGTATTATGAAAATGTGTAGTAGTTTCGACGAAATTCGAATAAAATAAATATAAATTGAAAATGACTATGGTGGAAAATGAGCTGCACGACAACCGACTTGAGCAAGAAGAATAGTGATTGCGATGCCGTTGAATTGAACAAACAAACAATATTTTAAATAAAACGATAATTTATAACTCTTACTGAAATAAATTTAGATTTTGTAGAGTTTGTAAAAGTTAAATAAACATATAAATTGATAGGGAATAGTACGAATAATTTTCGAATTTACCCTATTCTGTATGGTAGGTTTACAGTAGAACAACTTAAATAATATACTTCTTTTATCAATTAGCTTTTATCAATCCTCTCGACGAAAATAATTTTCTAAAAACATTTCTCTTTTAAATGTCAAATGGCCCAATGTCAAAATGAACGTATTTCCGTTCCAAAATGCAGTGACAAACCATAAAATTTTCACAAGCTTAGCATTTTCTAAAATGTGTATCGAAATCTCTTGACTTTGGACAGTATTTGAAAATGTTTAAAATACAAAGTGGAAACGTTAAATAAGAGCAGAGTGTGTAGCGAAAAAATGTAAACTATATTTTGTACAAATTGTCATAGATCAAAATTATACTAGAACTAATTTAATTATAGGTTAGCTTATATTTTCGTCGGCAAAATAATTTTATTGCAAAATTTTAGCAAAATATCTTAATAAGATTGGTAAATGTCCTAACACAAAGTTGAATACAACATCCACACGGCCTTAAATGTCTATAAAAGCTCACAAAAGCTTGAGACATTGACTCTATGGTGACAATAATTGTTGTTGACGATGTCTTCGCGACCAGTTTGACATGTATTTGGACTTACAAAATTTTTTAATAAATCCAATGTTAATAAAAACGTTCTATTAATTTTGCTTGATCACAAATAAATTAAAACATAATTTCTCAGAAAGGTCTCATTACACAATGTTGTCAATTTAATTTACGAATAACATTGACAACTTAGTTATTTAAATTATATCTGAAAATATCTGTTGAAGTTTTTTTTTAAGACATTTACGATGCCATCGATATTTTGATCTACATTTGAATACACAGAACTATAAAAGGCTTAAATTAAAAATGTATATGTGTTATTTTATATTATCATAATAACTGTATTCGAAAATGTAGCAGAAATTTTCTTCTTATATATTTTACAATGTATTTAATGTATTTAAACTGTATTATAACTTTTTATATTGCAATTTGTAAGTCAACCATACTTCTCTTTTTCGAGCTTTACTTGATATCCTAACCATTCTAATTAAGGGCGTTTCCGAACCTTTCGCACTTGCACTTGATACTCTCACTAAACCTGTCAAATCGCACTTGATTTGCTGTCAAAATTTTAGTGTAGTTTCAAGTACACTAGATATCGCAAAATTAAATTTATTAAATTTTGTGCGATTTGACAGGTTTAGTGCGAATATCAAGTTTAAGTGCGAGAGGTTCGGAAACACACTAAATAATGTTAGTTAATTAGTTTAAAATGAAAGCTTACCCAAATCTAATTAGAATTTAAAGTTGTGTTCCAACTGATTCCATATTGGTCTCCTCTGTCACGCAACTAAATATGTTAACTATTACAAGATCTACTACTAATTACCAAACACTATTTAATTAACTGCTACTGATAACTTGTTAAGCAATACTAATTAGTTAAATACAATGTCACTGTTCTAAAACAGTGTTGCGTCAGTTTTAAACGTAATTTCTTAATAATATAAATACATGATAGTTTGTTGGCACGACTCACGATAAAAATATAAGTAATGTGATTGAGCAGCGAAGTGATAGAACAGTAAAACTAATAAATAGAACGTTAATTGCAACCTTAGTTGTTTTTATCGAACGCTTCCACTCTCGGTTCGAAAATTTTTTCTCTCAATTAGAAAATACCAAACTATTTATACTAGGTATCCTCATAACGCATTCGTAGTTTTCATACCGTTCAACTATCTTTCACTTTCCCATTAGAACAAGTTTTACTATTCCATTATTGGGGTAAACAATTGTACCCAATTCAATATAATTTTTACTATCATTCAGATTTACAAGCTTGCTTTTAACATAGTTTAATCCTACAATAGTACCCTTATTATTAGAACACATCATAGTACTCTATTTTCTAGGCAATATTTTTACCCAATTCAATATAATTTTTACTATCATTCAGATTTGCAAGCTTACTTTTAACACCTTCCATCCATCCTTCCATCCTTCTTTAACCCTTTCCATATAAGTTTTAGTATTCTATTTTCGGGGCGATATTTCTACCCAATTCAATACAATTTTTACCATCATTAAAATTTGTTAACTAACTTTTAACATAGTTATAATATCCTACAATCGACTGTGACAAATATTACTTACTTTCTTTAGAAATATATATATATTTTTTTTGTTTTTATTTTCTCTTTCTTCTCCTTTTTATATCCAGTTTCTTTTCGTTTTACTGTTATTGTTTTATTTTGCAACTTTTTCTATGTGCAATTGTCCTTCGACCAAAACTGACAGTTGAGGTTAGGAATAATTATAAAAATACTTTAAATTTTTCGCAAGAATAAATTCAAGGAAAATAAAAATAGTATAAATAAAAAAAAAAAAAATAGAAACAAAAAAAAAAAATTACAAATGTCGGAAAACCTTTCATCTTGGGTTCCGTTCGTTTTGTTTTGTAATATTTTTTTTTTGTTTGCTTTTTTTGACTGAAAAATTAGGTTACTGAAAGGATTTTAAATTATTGTAATAGTCCTTATATATTTTATTGTTGATAATATATGAAAAATATATAAGTATTTAATTTGTTTGTGTTGGTAACTTTAAGAAAATTAAAATTCTAATATAAAATTTTCTTTGTTCTTGTATACTTCCTTTGAAGATTTGAACGAGAGCAAAATATATACAGTTGCAAAGTAAAAACAAAAAAAAAAATATCTTTTGATTAAATTTCAGTTTCTTATATCATTGTTACAAAAATAAGATGATTATTTAAATTAAACCAAGCAGTAAAATTATTGTAATATGATAGTGTAGTTGTTCCCGAGACTGTTATGGGTTGTATAATTAATATATTATGTAGGTACTTTGTAATGTAGAATTAAGAAAACAAATGCAAATACAATCAAAAATATACAAGTATATTCATATTATGTATGTCAGGTAAGTTTAAGTGAGCTCAATATTTATATTCAAACATAATTAGTAGGTTAACGTAATGTTTTGACGTCGCCTTCGGTCACTAAAAAATCTTATTTAAAATTCTGATTGAATTTTTAGATGTTTCTATTTTATTGTTACTGCTTAATATTTACTTTTATTTATTTATTTGTGGTGACCAAATTAAAGAGACCCATGCTAGATGAACCACCTATTAGGCTTCCAAATGGAAACTGGGCTAGAAACGACAGAGAAAAAGGTGAATTAATATTCATCGGCCACTTTAAAAAAGTATTTATGTCAAACGAAGCAACAATCAATTTCTATTCTTCCACATATACATTTACTACAATATCGATAGAACAACCGCTTAAATTTAAAATGGTAGACGTTGTCGATACAATTAAAAATAAACTGAACGTTAAAAAAAGCACCAGGGCACGATCGAATTACAAAAAAAATTATAAAAGAACTACCAACAATTACTGTTACGCACATATTCAATGCGATTATACGCACGGCTTATTAACCCACCCGATGGAAGCTATCCTAGATCACAATGATACCAAAACAAGTTTGTTACCAACTCTCTCTAAACTATTCGATAATATATTAATAAAACAATTACAACAAACACTCACAATAAACTGAACTATACCTGACCATCAATTTGGCTTCAGCCAAAAGCATAGCACCTCAGAACAAATACATCGAATAGTCAGTCAAATTAGCAAAACATTCGAAGAAAACGATACTGCTCGGTTAATATTCTCTCGATACATCTAAAGCCTTCGATAAAGTATGGTATGAAAGCTTTATTCATAAAATAAGGAACCTGCTATCTAGCGTCTACAGGTTATTGAAAAATTATTACACAGAGAGAAAATTGATTATCAAATACAAAAGCTACTCCACATTTTGCATATCCAAATCAAGCTGAAATCCCTCAAGGTAGTGTCCTAGGCCCACTGCTATACTTATTGATGTATACGTCAAATATTTTTTTTTTTCCTTACTTCTCTTAAGAACATAGGTTTCTACTTGACATTTTCCATCGTACTCGATTTCTTGGTGCTATACTATGGTATCATCATTTCAGGTTACGAGGCAATGTCTAATTTCATTTTTAATCTGTTTATACTGTCTAAGTAGGGGATTAGACCACTTTGATAACTCTATCTGCGCCTACGTGGCAAGTAAGACGACGTCATATTTTCTGCAAGTTGCCGCTGCAATTTTATCCATCTTTGATGTTAAGATGCATGACGTTACTATGTTTACTGGGTTCGTCATGTCACATACTTTTGTTAGTTGTTGACAATTATTGTGTAAATATTATTAGTGTTTGTCCAATAGTATTTATTTATTGTATATTTTTTTATTGTGTTGTATGAGATATATGAGTATTGATATAGATATTGATATAGTTAATATTTTTAGTTATAAAGTATTAATTATTTTTTATTGATTATAAATTTTATATAAAATATTTTGCTATTTTTTTTAGTTATATTTTATACCCCCCACGGGAATCGAACCCGTGACTACCACATCGTAATTGAAACACATTTCTGTGCTCCAAACGATTAGGCCCCGGAAGGGATACGTCAAATATGCTTACCAACAATCAAACGGCCACTTCTAGTTTTGCAGATAATTCAGCAATTTTATGTTCTAATGCGTGTCCCAAAATAGGTTAAACATATGTTTCCAATCATTTAGAGGAAATAGAAAAATATATAAATACATAGGCTAAATCGTTGTAGAATCAAAGTGCATGAAACGAAAAGTTCTTACAAAACATTTATACTAGCAAAGGCAACATGCCCTCCTGGTTAAGATAAATAATAAAATTAAGCCACAACACAACTATTCCAAATAGTTCAGAATGCATTTAGATTTACATTGATGAAACAGATTTTGTTTCAATGAACTCAAATAAAACTAAAAACCAACAAAATAAGTTGGCTCTTGAATAGAAAAGCTAAACTAAAATTAGAATACATATTATTTCTATATAAAACCATAAACAAACTAATTTTAACTTATGGATTACAAGTATGGGGAACGGGAATGCCCTCTAATATTGAAAAAATGAAACAAGCTAAATCCAAAATATTAAGGACCATAACGTCCGCACCATGGTCTGTAAAATTAGCTAACATATGCAACTTAAAATATCCTTGCGATTTAAATATCCCTAAGGTCGAAGAAGAGATAGCCGGAATTGGAAAAAATAACTCATCAAAGCTGGGAAACCATCCAAACTCACTACCAAGAAATCTACTATTTGACATAGGTCACCAACGATTAAAGAGAAAGAATTTCGTAAACAATCAAATAAGACCATAAAACTGCAATAAAAACTAAATAGTGTAGCAGGGTAGGGAGGGATCATTAATTTAAAGTTAGATTATAAGATTTGAAAACAAATTGTTAGTTTCTATACAAAAGAACGATAAAATAAATAAAAGAAAAAATTTTAACAAAAATATTTACTTATTTGTATTATCAGCAAGATCTATACGATTTGAATATAATAATACAAGTCATAACTAAATGAATTTTCCTAATAAACAAGTACTAATAAACTTGTAATATTTTCTGTACTTCTCTATACAAAAAAATCGTCACTAAATTACATTAATGTTTCTGGAACATTTTGAGCTCCGCGGTTTATTATGAAAATACAGTTAAGTGCCTTATTGTGTCTAAGTGCCTTATTGGTGTAAAACTTAAAAAATATATATTGGCATTACATATTAACATTACATGCATCGTATTTACAAAAATAAGTATATTCAAATAATTTACATGCAAAAAAATTGTAAAAAAAAATATTGACACCTGTCCAATTTTACAAAGATCAAAAATCATGTATATATATAAAAATATGTTATTATATATATATATTGTAGAATATCCTCACTATACAATTCCCACTATACTGCTCACAATCTTACTAACATAGACTTGCCCTATATTTTTTTGTTTATTTCCAAATCATTACCAATATTTCTTTATATACCCTATACTCCGTTTTAGGAATAGAGAATAAAATAAAACAATATTTACCCTAGTTTCCACAAATGATTTCATATTCTCTTTGTGACTTCAATACATAATAAACATAAAAAAAAAAAAACAAATTCTGGAAGCTATGCAAAAAAAAATAAATCTTTTCAGTATGTAGTTAGGTATTTTATATAAGTTTAGTATATCCTGCGATGGACATATGAATTTTCAATTTGGCATTGCAATGGATGAAATTTTAAAGAAACAACAAAAAAAATTTTATTTTCAGTGTACTATCAAAGCAAAATTAAAAAAAAAAAAAAAAAAAAAGAAAAATATATAACAAAAAAAAATTATTTTTTTAAATTAAACTCCACATAACAAAAAAAAACTGGGTACAAGTAAGAAAATATGAAATGCAAAAATGTGGAACAAAAACTGTTTTTATTTTGTTATTGTAAATATTATGAAAAAAAACGAGCAAAAAAATGTGAAGGATTTTATTTTGAAATTTTCTTTAATTTATCTATACAGTAATGTATATTTGCATATATTAGAAATCAAAAATTTCAAGGACATGAGGGATACTTATTTTAATTGCTTGTTAGATTTTAGCTCTAAAATTTAAAATTTTGAATAGTTTTTTTTTTTTATATAGATCAGTCTCGATTGAAATGATATTCGAATTAAAAATTTATAAAAATTTATTTCGTTAAACAGCTAGCAGGTGTATTTTTGAAACAAAATATTGTTCTATTAGCTAGTTATTTAACTCAGTCGTGTTGTATTTTGTCTTTTCAAAGGTAATTGGAATACCTAATTCTACGACGCTATAAGTATATTTCAATAGTAAATCTAATATCAATTAAATTAAGTTACATAAATAAAATCAGGGTGACAAAATATGAGCCCACCGTCCCCAAACACTAGGTCCAGTCACCAGTCATTTATTTTGATAACGTTTCTATTTAACAACAATCTAAAAATATAAATAAAATATTTTAAAGAGTCCACCGTCTTTTGACAGTGGATCCTACCACCGATTGCTTATTTTGATAAAATTTCTATAAAAAATGGCATTACATAGATGACATTCCCTAGACCTGTCGTATAAAACACAAAAATTCGAAAAAAAAAATTAAAAATTAATTCCTTCTGCTGTGTATTGCATTGTTGGTGTTTCAGCTTTATTTGTATGCAAAAAAGTATAAATTATAAAAAACAGGGCAAAAGAAGTATTATATTGGCCAAAAAAAAACCTAAAGTTATATACAAAATTCTTCTCCTCTTTAAACCTTTTCAAATTTCAAAATTCAAACCAAAAAAACTCATACACATCCTAATTATAACCAAACAAAAGATCGTATTCTTCAGCATGTTACTATAGGGCTTGAATTGAATTTAAAATTATTTTGTATGTCAAAAATTTAAAAGAAAAAAACTATTGTGGACGGTTGTGTATGCCAAGTTTTTACATAAAAATAACTATGGTATTCACATTGTCTTGAAATTATAAACAAAAACCACAACTGAATGAAGATAAGTACGAGTGGCTTTCTCAGTCAACACAATTAAGCCAAAGAGTCAAGATTGTGATAAACAAAAACTGAACGAAAGCAAAAGTGAAAATTATGAAGTATTTAAAAAGTGGAATCCAAAAGGGGTACGAAGATAACAAACAAAAGTTAAAAAAATAAATATTTTTGGCGAAATATTCAAATAGAACTGTGATATTGTGACCAACAAAATGAAGCTGAAAAACTAATATGAGCAACTTCGATATACATTTAATTATTTTCACTATGTTAGGCGTCTACATTGAAAAATGAAATAAAGCCAAGAAAAAATTGCTCATTAGTCGCAATATAGGAAGGGTGTGGTTTAGTGGGTAAGAATACAACACACAATGTCAAGCTACGGAGCTCATTGTGTCTTTTGAAGATTCCCACCAGCCTGCGTATAAAAAAAAAAAAAAAAAAAAAAAAAAAAAAAAACTATGTTAGGCGTAAATAAATGCAGCCCAGCGAATCTAGCTATTATCTAGGAGCTATTTGATATATTTAACTACTTCAACCATGACAAAATGCAACTTACGAGAACATTTATTCAGCAAATATCTATTACAACAGCCAATATCTTTAGTAAATTTGTCAAACGTAATAATACCCACATTATAAGCACTTAATTTTAATTGTATAACACTCTATACGAGCAGCTGTAGCTCTCATGAGCGAAAAAAAATTAAATTAATAAATAAATATGAGCCATAGTCCATCCTTAGTAATGTCGTTCAGTAAAATTTTCTAATATTCAGTAATATTGAGAAAAAAATTTTTTTACAGCAACTCTCAATAAGCAAAACACCATGGTGACCATTTTGGGGACAGATTAATATTCGAAGATAAATAAAATGATCCGACCAAAATATAACAATCAATGCCTACTTCCACAAGGGTCAACTTTCATCACTTTTTTCCTTTCGTTTCATTCCACGTTTTCTATAAACTAATTTTGCTAATAGAAAGGGGGGAATGAAACGAGAGTAAAAAAAGTTATGAAAGCTGACCCGTGTGGAAGTAGACAATGACTACAATTTTGAAGGAGTAAATATAGCTTTATAATATTACAATATTTAGGTGCCTTAATAAATAATAAATACGGTATTTATTTGACAATATTAATAATAGACTCCAAGCACCATAAAAATGCTTCTACGCATATAAACACGTTTTTAGCTCTAACGTTTTTGAACCGGTTTTGAACCGGTCTTAATGTGCAGCTACGAAGCCTATACAATGACAATTAAGAATATTAAGACGCAGCACCGAAATGAATATTAGACGTAGTACCGTGCAAAAGCAAAATCCAGATGGCTGAACAAAGTTAAGATGGCTGGACAAAATCAAGATAGCTAAATCAAGATGGCAATAATAGAAAGCTGGACGAAATTGAAAACAACTGTTGAAACATTGAAGATAATGGATAGAAAACAGTTGCACAAAATAGAGCAGAATGGAAGAAAACTATAGACGCAGTTCAGGCTCAGTCCCAGCTTATGAGAATCCCAAAAAAAAAAATAAAACTAATTTTAATAAAAAAAAAACAATACTTTGTGATTGAATCGAAACTATCCTATTTTTATTAGGATTTCCTATTATAGTTAAAGGCAAATACAGTTAAAAGACTACTTGAAAAAAGAAGTTATTAAAAATAATATTGAAAAATTGATTATTGAAAAGAAGTCATAAGAAATGAAAATCACATATATAGTATACATACAAATATACAGATTCATAGAATCAATAAATCAACTCTTTAAAACTAAAAATGAATCAAAAAGCACGAATTAAAATCATGATTTTGAGCTTATAATATCCTTTAAATTTATCAAAGCAAAAAATAAACAAATCGGAATCCATCCTACTCCCACTATTCAATAGAATTTTAATATTGAAATATTTTCCATTTAGATTTTGATTTTTTTTTTTTGTTTTTTTTTTGTATTCATTTCAATCTACGATAGATGATATTAACAACGAAAACAGGGAACCAACAACAAACAAAAAAAAGAGAAAATCAAAAAACAATATAAAAAAAAATTTTTTATATTTTCCAACAAACTAAAATGAAAATTTTAAAGACATTAAAGAGATTTCTAGAAAAAAAAAACAAAAAAAAAATTGAAAAACATTCATTCAATGCGATGCAAAATCAAGAAAATGAAATTGAATCCTTTCAATGAATTAATATAATCGAATTGTATTATATTTTTCTAGCTTATTTCATCCTTTTTCTATTTTTGATTGTTCAAAATAAAAAATTGTCTTAAAGATTGGTAATATTTGTCTACCTGTTATAAGTTGGACTTGTCCTTGAATTAAACATCAAAAATATAGTAAAATATTTTTTTTGTTAACATTCAAAAAGATGATAATACAAATTCGGGTATAATTCAATTAAAGTAATGTAATATGTACAAAACAGAGTGCCCCGAACAATGGCAGGTATCTAGCATACCATTGAAGAATATCCTGAGTCACAAAATCAGTCACAATACCACAATATCTAATAAATCAGTCACTGAGTCACAATATCACAAAATCAGGTATCCTTAAGAACTCAGAGAACTAATAACCCCATTTGCGGATGTGGTGATATAAGGGACAGATTCCCTCACGAAATTACACAATCATTAATCTTCAAGTTTTATATGTAAAAAATAAGCTTGGTTCGTGTATACTGTAATAGTTTGGAAATTCCAGCTAATAATTATAATAGTATTAAAACAAAGAGCTGCCGTATTGAAATTTACTCAGAAGAGTGTATAAAAAGTGTATAAAAAATTACTGTACCTTAAACGATTGGATTATCGAAAACAAAGATAAATTAAAAGTCTTCTTTCTAGTTTATTTTTATTTTGTTGTCAGTAACTTAGGTATAGAATACACATTTTCGTACACTAAGTACTACTACCTGACCGCGTATTACTACTTTGGCAACATTATTTTCTCATCTTACAATTCCATACTCCATGTATTGCGAAATAAGCATCGATGTAATGTAAAAGACATTTAAAAACGATATATTAAAGCATTTTTTTGTGCTATATATTGCAACCTGTGTTGCGTATTTTGTACGCTGTACGGATACATTTTATATTTGCACACTATACGCGTATTTGAATTCTTTTATGCCGTTAGTCATCACTACTCGAATGCAATCGTATTAGTTCAATGTTATAATCTTACTATAGGGTACAGTGCTATTTATAATGCTCTAACTATAATGGCATAGATTCACATATGTCATGACATATTATGTTATATTGTTTCGTATATCGATGGAAAATACATGTAACTACCCACAATCGACATATGCGGGAATTAAGTTGAATCTGACAATTCGTTAAATTTTCGTTAAACATAGACATAATTTAACAAAAATTTAACATAAGAAAATTCTATTTAAACTGAATTTGACATATAATTTCTTTTTGTTGTTGGTTTTCTAATAAATCTTATGTTACCATGCTATTACGGCTCCACATCTTTTTTGACAAATATCCAAGTCAACTTCGTTAAGAAATTTCACATTTACATTGTATCCGCAGTTCTATGTCATTATAGTTAGCGTATAATAATGTCAGACAGAATACACAGATAAGCCAAGGAACGTGGTTAATTAACGAAAGCATTCTTAGACTGTTAACGAACAAAATTTAAAAGAAAAATTGATTCCATTTTTGTTGTAATGAAACATAACCGTTTTAAGAAATAATAAACGTAATAATAAACTTTTAACTGCAGTTGCTTTTATCTGACGAAGATCTTTGAAGAAGAAAATGAACACGAAATTATAACAGCTGTACATCTTTTGTTGTATAACGAAATGAATCCAAAAGCAGAATGACGTTTAATGGAATACTTAGCAAATAGTAAATAGTTTAAAATTATAACGTGATTTTGTTAAAATTACATATTAAGATTGTTAAAAATTGTTGACATTTGAAAAAAGGTCGGAAGCTCAACGTCATAAAAGAAATCCCACCTTCGTTGGTTGTATCGACAATTTTGAAAAGTCTTGGGCTCGTCATAGCTCATTAGCTGATCTTGGGTCAAACAATCTTTGACTCAAATAATCTTTGGCTCAATAATTGCTAGTCTTTGTTAGCTCAATAAGTGGCTCGTCTTAGCTTAAATAATTGGATCGTTATCAAAATTAATAATAAGAACATTCTTGTGCCAGACCCAGGAACTCTAAACATACATTTTATAAATAATTATCGATTTGCATTATTAATTTGTTTATTCTCAAATTATAAATACATTATACTCCCAACTATCAACTGTTATCAATTTAACGGTAAAAATTGTGTTAATTTTAAATTTATATCTTACGATTTTGTTTTTATCTTTTTATTTAAAAAATAACTCCCTTTTCTTGTTTTGAATTTCTATTCTATTTTTTTTTTTTTTATATATAATTTCTTTCTTTCTTTCTTGAACTTGATTGGAAGGAGGTTCCAATCGTTTAAAAAATAAAATAATAACAAATAATAGAAAATGAAAATAAAATACATATTCGAAATAATCAAAAAGATTAAAAGGAATCAGAATGTATTGCGAATATTCCAATGAAAAAAATTTAAAAAAGGGAATCAAATTTAAATGTGACACACACAAGAAAAATTACAAAAAAAAAAAATATATAAAAAGGATATACGATAATAATAAAGGATATCAAATGTGTGATTTTTTTTATTTTGTTCTGATTGTTGTGAACCAGGAAATCTAAAGACATATTGCGGTTCAAAAAAAAAAAAAATTCACAAATTCAAAAAAAGGTCACAAATGTAACAAAATTAAAAATACTTGTATTAAGGATACAAGGATATACTTATTTTTTTTTTTTTATCTTTTATTTATTTCATTTTATATATATACATATTATATGTATAATATATAAGAAAAGATTAGAATGATGATTGGAAGAAGATAGGCAAATTCGAAATTCATTTAAGAAAAAAAAAAAAAACAAAGTCTGAGACAAAATATTTAATAATATAAAAAAGTAAGTATGTATATATAGTTCAATGACTCTTAAGAAAATAATCCTTTTTGCATTTAAAATTTGATAAATAATAAAAAAAAAATTGGAAAAAGTGTTGAAAACGAGTTAAAATTATATATTTAAATTTTTTTTTTTTATTTTGAAACTACCTTTTTTCTATATTTTTTTAGCAACAAATAAAAATTTTTATATTTTCTATAATAATGCGATAGTTTTTATTATGTTACGAAATAGAAAACAAAAAATTAGTAATGGCCAAAATGCAAAAAGCAGCCATAATATTAGCGGACCGGATTTATTCCGTCCGTTTTAATAAATATTAAATTAAATTAAATTAAAAAATTTGTTCAGTTTTAATGCAAATAAATTTCATGATATTTAAATTTAAAAAAAAATTTTACAAGAAATTTGAAATGTGCTACTAACTCTCTTCAAGACACATATTATAGCAACTAGCAAAACAGCGATAATTTAAATATTTTATGTAAACGCGTGAATCAAAACAATGTTTGCAATGACCATATTTTTTATATCGAGAAAGAAGTTGCCATGTGTTTAGGCTATTTGAGCTTTCATCTTTGGAAATCATTAATAAGTCCCAAGATAGACAATATAATAGCCTTGGGCTTTCTTTTCCGCGTTCAAAATCGATCTGATGCCGTCATAACGGATATAAAGTGAAGATCTGATGCCGTTTTCAATTTAATGTTTCATATTTTCTAAATGAGCCTGGGCAAGCTTAAAATATTGATAAACATTGAAAAAGTGTTTCGTTCATTTAACTAAAACTCATCAGTAGGTATTATAGTGTTAGACTGCCTATACAAATCCAGATTTTTAATTCTGATTGATTTAATTTATTTATTTATTTTCGAACTTAATTCAAGCAAGTTACAATAAATCACACTTAAATTAAATTTATAAACTAAAAATTAAACATTCAAAAAAGAATTAATAAAAAAAAAGAAGAAAATAACAAAATTAAAAACGAAAACAAAATTTTATATTTAATAATAATCAAAAAATAAAAATGAAAAAAGCTTCAATTAAGAACACAGGTCAAAGATTCATCAAAAAAATCAGTTACACAAATACAGATTATTTTTTAATGATTGTTTAGTTATTTATTTATTTAAGTAGTTTATTTAAGTAGTTTAATTCAAACAAATTACAATAATAATTTTCCTTTTTCTTTTAATATAAGGTTAAAATTTAACAGAATCAAAATTTTAGAAAACAGTAAAAATTTACAAAACTACTTAAGGGTTAGAGGGGTTAGTTGGAAGGGTTCTGATTACAGAGGTATAGCAGATTCTTTAACACATCTTTTGAGAGTGATAAGTCAATCACGTTTTTATATTTGTTCCCTATTATCATCATTCTGTGGATAGGCTCATTCATACCATAGTTGGTTCTATGAAATACAAATGTGAAAATATTAGGTGATCGAAGTCGAGTGTTATTGGAAATTCGGGCAGAATTCAATATAAATGGGGATGTAATATTCCCCTTCACAACTTGGATGATGAAAAGAACATCAGCAACTTCTCGCCTAGTTTTTAATGTAGCTAAATGTAGCAAATTTAATCTGTGTTCATATGGAGGCAGAACAAGTGAATTGGACCAAGGAAGGTGGCGAAGTGCATATCTTATGAAGTTCTTTTGAATAGCTTCTATTCTTTTAATATGAATTTCGTAATAGGGTGACCAGACCTGACTAGCATATTCCAGTTGTGGCCTCACAAGACATATATATAGGGATTTTTAGATATAAGGGTCATCAAATTCTTTAGATCATCGTTTTATAAAACCTAACATTGAGTTAGCTTTACTAATAATATTGTTATAGTGGAATTTAAAAGACAGTTTTTCGTCGAAAGTGACACCTAAATCTTTGATCGACCTAACTATTTCAAGAGCATGTCCATTAAGTGAATAGATATTTGAAAAGAAGTTGGTACGCCTGTGATAATTCATCACAACACATTTATTCGTATTAAGCATAAGGTTATTGCTACGGCACCATGCTAAGAATTTATCGAGGTCATTTTGAAGCAAACTTGAGTCTTGAAGTGATGTGATTTTCTTAAAAATTTTCATGTCATCAGCATATAATAAAATATAATATTATATCAATATGCGGTAAATAATATCTGTGAGTTATAAAAATCAATAAAAAAATTTTAAATCTAAAACCAATTTAAATAAAGTAAAGAAAATTGAAATTTCTTATAGTATTTGCCAATTTCAAAAAAACAAAAAGAATCAATACGATTTATTTATAGAAATTGATAATATAGTTATATTATAATAGATGAAATAGATTAGACTAACTTTGTATCTAATAAATATTACTTAGAGCTTTTATGGAAATGTAATGATAACTGTACTTTTGGGGTTCACCAATAATTTTTCTATGGTATAGCTTTTTTTAATATATCAAGATTCCATGCAACACCGCAACATAAATAAATCTATTGTGAATTTTGTGTTGCATTCCACAATTATATGTATCTATTGACACAATTTTGTTGGTTTAGGTTTCACACAGTCTATCATCGCCTTTGATTTTATGAAGTCTATCAGAATTAGTTTATTATTATTTTTATTGTTATTATTATTTATTATATTTAACATTTCTTTACTCGTTTAACGATTGTATTTGTTTTAAGGTTACACTTAGACTGACTTAAATATATTTAATTCTTATTAACCTATTTATGAATATATTATTTTTACTGTTATAAATACTATTACAATTTATTATGTTTAATACAGGGCTTTATTCAGATTAGAGGTGACAATCTCGGGATCCTCGCAATATATTCAATCTCGAAATCCCGGGATTAAGGATCAAAATCTCGATGCCGGAAAAACCATTCTAATTATTAACTCATTTCTAAGCAAAATTTACAAGTCCAGTTTACATTGCATATTTTTTATTTACTTGTTAAGTGGGAAATACATGTGCATATTTTATCTGTCAAAAATTGTTTTGTTTTGAAATAATGTAGATAATTGCCGCCATTGATACACATACAATTTGTTTGTATAGTAATAAAATACAAAATAAAATAATTTTTGAAAAATTTTAAAGTTATAAAAGTGTTTAATAAAAGTTTTAATTTAATAATTTTTGAAAAAAATTTAATAACATATTTTGTTATCTATCACTATCATGAATGTAACAAAATATAATTATATAAATAAATTAATGCTAGTTTGATGTGCATATATTTTGTTATATCTAAATATTTTAAAAATTTATGATGAATATTGCAACAAAAAAGAAAGAAAATCTAGACTATGGACTAGGGAAATTTTCGTTCATTTCAAATTAATTAGTTTTTCTTCGATTAATTAATTTAAAATAAATTTTTACAAAATTGGCTATAACCTATTTACCACAAAAAAACAATAATAAATATGTAAATATTTAATAATTTTTATGACGTTTGTCATTATTTTTTTATTAGTATGAGTAAAATGAAAATTTTTACAATATTTCGTGTTGGTAGCTCTGCCGTTGCGCAGCAAAAATTAGAAATAGATAATTAATTAATAATATAAAACAACATAGGTATTCTAATTTATTTTTGCTGCGATGCATGCATAGTACTGCACATGTATTTCAGGCATTAATCATTTTAAATTTTTGCCGTTTTATATTTAAATAATCTTTTTAAATAATATTTAGTGTAGTAGGCTTTGCTTTATTTCGATTTCCATAGGAATTGTGAGTTTTCCTTTCTGTTAGAATTGGAATTGGAATAATAATGTTTAATGTAATATGTAATCAGATTTATATCAAGATGAACCGGGACATAAAGAAAAACAACAAAATTTAAAAAAAAAAAAAATATTTTTCTTTTTGTTTCTTACATTTATAAGTATTTATTACTAGATTTAGCCGCTTTTAGTAATTCTTCGGTATTATTTCACCTAAATAATTATTTTACAATATTAAATGAACATCAATTTAACCAAAATTAATAAAATACCTGAATAACTTTTATAAATTCAACTTTAATTTACCAATAAATAAAATACTTTTATTTATTGACCTTAAAATCAATGCATATTCGAATAAAAATGATTTCACTTACAAATTTTAAAAGTTATGGACCGTTAATATCCAATAATGATTTCGTAAACATATTTGGTTTGATTATTATAATCTAGTGCTCAATAGAACAAGTAACATAATATTGGTTTCATAGATGGCTCTTGTCTTCCTATTGAGCAATAATTTTTGGACGGAAATTTTGAATTAGAAAAGAAATATTTTTTAGGTTTTTTATCTCGAAACCAGGACAAAAACCTTGCGACCGGGACGTCAGGACAAATTGTTCAAAACCGGGATAATCCCGGTTTTCCGGGACGTCTGAGAGCCCTAATTTAATGTTTTTTTTTTCTTTTTTTTCTAAATAATGAATTTTGTACAATGTTTCCTGTTTTTAATTAATAATTATTTTTTAATTAATTTATTTAATTAATAAATAAAAAATAATAACAAAACACTTTCTATAGTTCTACTAGGTTAATCCCGTGATCAATAAAAACCAATCCCGAAATCCCAGGATTGAAAAAAGGCTTCATGATTGCGACCTCTAATTCAGAGATACAACATTAATCACATTACTATTTTAATCATTATCATATTTTGTATATTTCATAATAGCTACACATACAAAATACAATTCTATATATTCATAATTAATTTAAATGTTTTCTGATTGCTTAAATTTCATAAATATTGTACAGTTTTTTTTTATAAAAAACATAAAAATTAGGTATTTCAGTTCGTTGACAGTTTAACTTAACTCAAATTCCAGTTTATTAATTAAATTCTTAAGTTCTTATTAAAATTTTAATTAGAGTGTGGGTTAATGCTTCCTAATTCCGGAATCATACATCATTTTTCAATCTTAACTTAAAAAATTATTTTTTATAGATCTTCGTCAGTATATTTTAATTTAAAAATATTTTCTTTATAATATCATTCAGATCAAGAACATACGAGTACAAGAATATTAAAGAATTTTAACCTTTATTTTGGCAGCATCAATTCAAATTGAAAATCTCTTAATTTGAATTGACATTTAAATTTAAAAAAAAAAATTATTCAAACTCTATATAAGAAAATAATTATTTAATCTTTTGTATTTTGAAAATTTCATTTCCTTCTTACCTTTCATATAACTTTAATTTTTTGTCTCTTTCTCTCTCTCTCTTTTTCTTTGTATACATTTATTTTGAATCAATATGTGTGTACAAATTAAATACCATTTATAAAATATATGAAAATAAATTACTAAATAAAAAAAATTAATTTTAATAAAATTTGTACTTAAAATTTTTATGAATACTGTAATAAAAAAAAAAAATATTAAAGGATGATAAAGGATATTCTATAAAAATATATAATATGCATAAAAATAAAAATAAAATTGAAAATCTCATTTCCTATATTTTAAAATTGTGTCATTCACCTTCTGGTTATACAAGAAGGTTTAAAATATTTTTTAAATTTTTCGTTTATACAGAAATTAAATATGTATATAGAGAAGATTGCTCAGGACTCGAGAATATTAATGTCGCAAAAAAAAAAAATATTTATTAAGACATTTGAAACAATTATAATAATAGTGCATTGAATAAAAACAAAAAAATTTAATATTGAGGCGATTCGAAACAAATTAAAATTGCGTTATTCACTACTTGAAAAAAAAAAATTCAACATTTTCGGTTCATCCAAGTACATATTATAGAAGAGTTATATTGATCTTAAGAATACAACAATCGAATTAAAGAGACAATTAAAATAAAGAAACAATACAATAAATGAACAAAACCAATATAGTGAGGTTGTTAGAGTTCAAATCTTATTCAAAACGGATTTTATAATTTACGATATTTTATAATTTTAATAGTACTTAAAAATAAATAATAGAATTGATAAATATTGTTGCACTGATACACACTGTAGTTTTAAGACTTTAGAAATATGTAAAACTCTATACGAACTCTGTTAGCTCTTTTGAGTACTGAATAAATGAATAAATAAATCCCTGCAAGTTCATAGTTTAGAAGTTCGGTTGATGAAAGAAATCTTATATTTCACAGTTCTAGTTCGAAGAGGCTCTACTACAAATTTGTGAGTGTGGGCTAACCTATTAGAGGGATTACTTTGATCACCTTTTTTGGGATTGACTGGACGTGAGCTATTTTTCATTAAGATGGGTAAATACCAGAAACGTATGTTGTATGGAAAATGTTCACTGAGTGCTGTAGCTTAGGTTTCTGCACATTTTTTAAGGTGATAAAAATATTATTTGTTTAACCTATAAAAAGACTTTCTGTTAAAAGAATAGTTACCCAATGAATTACATGTAACATTTCAAGCAACAAAATTTAGGTTTTTCTATTTTCAATTCTGAAATAATGTATTTTTTTATAATATACTAGCTTTGTAACCCGTCATAAATGACGGAAGCAAAATAAATCCTAGTTTCTTTTTTTCTTTCATTAGATTCTTTATTCCGAAATTACAGTACTTATGTTTATATCACTTTTTATTTATTTTTATTTATGTTTATATTGGCCTAACACTAATCTTTTGTTTTTTTATATAACATAAAAAGAAGTACCATACCAATAAATTTGTATAAAATGTTTGTATTTTTGTATGGTATACTCGTACTCACTTCCATTTAGTTATAATTCGTTAGTTGGGTTCCATTTAGTATAAATTATACCGTATTAGTGTTATTGTGACCTCTGGGAGAGCAAATTTAAAAATGGGATTTTATTTTCATATAAATTTGGTCTTTTGTATACTGTATAGGGATCTTATTTTGCTATATGAATAAATTGTTATTATGGTATTGTGTTATTTTTAAAAAAATATTCAAAATTTTGTATCTAAATTAGTAAAATTTACAAAAAATACAAAAACATTTTCATCAATAATTTTCAATTTAAAAAAAAACAATGTTTTATTATCCGACGTAGAAGTAGAGTTAATTATCCTACTCTACTTCTATCAAGTTCTATTGATTGAACAGTGAAGTCAACAGTGAACACTTAACACTGAAAATAAAATAATATGTATTTTTGGAATGGAGCATACAGAACATACAGAATCCAGATACAGCAAATAATAAAAAAAAACAAAAAAAAAAAAAAAAATAATTTTTTTTGAGTGAAGTGAGTTACGCACACAATAATGACAAAAGTAAAAGGTAGAAGCAATAAAGTAGTATAATGTATAATATTATACAATACAAATATGCTGATGCACATGTATATTATTGTGTATAATTTTAAGTAATAAGAATAGCCTTTGAGTGAATTATGTTTTTTTTTTGTGTTAAATGCTGTTTGCCTTTTGGTTATTATACCATATTAAACTATTGATTAAATTTCTATTAGTCCTTATTAATATAAATCAAAAAAATTGTTTGTTTTATTTATATTATTATTATTATTTTTTATTTTTCCTTATTATTTGCGAAGAAGACTAACATTAAATTAAAAAAATATAGTTCATGTAATCAATTTTTTCTGCAAAGGTTCAGCATTCATGTAGACAGGGGTTAAAAAAAGCATCAAAGCAATTTGTATACATATGCATTTGTATACATATACAATTTGTATATGTGTTGGAACGTTCCGTCGAACTTACAAACATCGAGATAAACGCAGAATAATATGTATATAATATTAAAGTTGACAGGTATCTATATGAATTGAGGGTTTTAAATGAACGACTTTCGGAATTACAAACACTCTTACTTTGACACTTTCAAACAAATATCTTGCTACTAACACAAAGGTTAAAAACTGATGCACATTGAGAGAGACTCTTGTACAAGTTTAAAACTTTTTGTTTATTTAAATTTGAAATCAATTAAAATTTAATTAGAAGGTCAATTATAGGTTATTCAGGTCCATCAAAAATCATCAAATTCTGTAATAGCTTATTCCGATTTTCTATTAATTTTTTTCATTATTTTTAAAATTCGAATATAGTTTAATTTTTTCACAAAATGTTTTAATTTTTTTAAAACCAAAGTGGCCTAACCAACAATGTGGATTAGGCCATTTTGGTTTTTAAAAAAATTGTAAATTATAAAAAGCCAAAACAAATTTTGTGATAAATAATAAGGAAAAAACTATTTCTGATACTGGAAATTCAAATCACTGATTCTAGGAGACAAACATTACCGATTAAAACAATAAAAAATATATTTTTTTTGTATGTAGGTTAGGCAATTATGGTTCTGAAAAACTCATATCAACTTCCTACATTTATTATGTATCTGCTCTACTAATACTATAATACCTACTGATAATATTCATATAAAAATTTTATTTAAAATCTCCATAATTAAATTATAATCAAAAATTTAATACACAACAAAAAAAAAAAAAATTTCAATCTCTAATTTCAAATTATATTTTCTAACTACTTCAATGCTTTCCGAAAAAGTAAAACGACTAGAAACCTCTAAAATCAAAGGAAAAATTATATTTAATGAAAATCAAAAGGATATAAAATCAAAGGATAACATTTTATTTTAATTTCGTAATTTTTTTATATTATTTCGTAATTAAATTCCCTTTTTGATATTTCAATTGCAATGAAGTGGTGCGACAACAAAGCGTCGAACCACAAAATCATTGTGACTTACAAACACTTTTTTCTTAAATTCTAAAAAAAAAAACAGAGAATTGCAGTAGTACAGACGTATCTCATGCAAATAAAAACTTAAATAACACCATCACTATCACCAATACTTTCTTTTTATCCTTTCACTTCCAGACAAATCAAAATAAAACGAATAGAAAAATAAAAATCAACTCCCCTACTGTTGCTAGTTTGTCCGTCCCATACAATTTTGATTTCTCTGTCTTGGTTAAGCTTTGTCATATATACTACCCCCCATTTCAGAACTAACCACCATTTTGGCAAGTATTTTTTTTTTTTGTATATATATATTTTGACCTCACAAAAAAAAGAAAAAACGAAAACAGAAAAAGAACAATAACAACAACAACAAAAATGTTATTTATGAGAAGAAAAAGACAAAAAAAAAATATGTCCCTAAAATGGGATTTTTTCGTTTTTTTTTGTTTTTTTTTTTGAAACTCTGACGTTGACACCTTCGCCATTATATTAAATTACAATTTCCCATAAAAGTGAAGAACTAAAAGTGAAAAAAAAGGAAATAAAAACAAAAATTGCCGTCATAGTCGCTGTAATCGTTTTGTTGACATTTACGGTAACAAGATGGAAAACGAATTTTCGTTTTTGATTTTTTTGTTTTTTTTTTTTTTTTATATTTTGAAATTTCTTTTCTTTTTCTTTTCTTTGAAATGAAATCCACTTCAATCGAAAACTATAAGTGATAGTATAGTAGTAAGTTTTCACACGTTTTTTTTTTTCTATAGGTAAAATATTTTAGTACTTGTAAGGATATTTGCCTTTGGCATACAATTTTGTTATTGTTGTTGTTGTTGTTGTTGTTGTTGTTGTTGTTGTGTGTGTTGTAAGTACCAAAAAATAATTGTAAATTGAAATTTAATTGATTTGAATTTTTCAAACAATAACAAAAATAAAGAAAATTTAAAGCAATTATTAAACAAGTACACGTACAGTTCAAATTGTTTTGTGGTTTATGAAAGCAGAAACAAAAAATGCGTAAGTCTGAGGTTCAACAACAGCGACTCTGTACAAAAGAAATAATTCAAATAAATTAAATTTATTTTTGGTTTGTTAACCCAGTCAACTTAGCACACTCTATATCAAAGACATTTTCAATTGTATTAATATACAATACGGTATTCAATTGTATTACGATATATATTACGATATACAATACGGTTAATTGTTAAAGAGATTTGTAGAGAGTGAGCGGGATGAAGAAATGTTAATCAGATAAATGAAAAACAATGGTTAGAACTTTGACTGGATAGAATGATGGTAGATTAGATTATATTGTGAATTTCAGGAGTGAATCTGTCCCCTTAAGTTCGTAAGGATATCTGATTTTATGATTAAACTCAGGATATTCTTCAATTGTATGCTTAGAATGGTGGTAATGCTGACTGAAGATTAAAATGTTTAACTATAACAGTTTAATCAGTAGGATGGCAAAAAACTATATTCTAACAATGCGATGACAAGCACGGAACTAAAATTCACTGGCAAATAAAATTTATTTATTTTCTGATATGAATGGCGACAATTAACAGAATATAGTATAACTACAGTACAACTACTTTGTGAAAAGTTAAATGATTCAAAGAATATCGTGGGGGAGCATGGCGGAGTATGAAGAAGAACAAAATATTGTTAAAATCAATAATCGAGATTAATTAATGCTTATACCAATACATTTGATTGTATTTCAGTTCTAACTTCAGTTTTTTTTTTCTTCGCGTCCCCTTTTCATCTGAGTTAGCCAGTAAACACCATACTAATATATTGAATAATAAATAACTAATATAGCTTCATCATTTTACATTTTTTATTTTGTTTTTTAACATCAGTGTTGGGGTCTATTAACCTCGCTGACTGATTATATATTCAACAAAAATGTAGAAAGCCTTTGATATCTCTTATGAATTTCGATCGTTATTCAATCTTTTAAACACTGTAATATCTGAGATAAAGGTCTATAAAAGTAAGACTTACGAATTTTTCTGGATTATAGATCATGATGATCTACCCAATTTTCCTAATCTTATAGTGACATAGCTTGTGTTCATAAATGCAAACCTGCAGTCAATCTGCATATTCTCAATTTATGAACACACTTGTCAGATTTTCTGAATGCTGTTCATAAATGCAGACTCAAAGTCTCACTTGGCAGAATAAATTTTTAGTATGCATACATTTTTTTGAAGTAGTTTTCTTTATTGTTTTGAGTATTTTAGTTTTTGTTTTGTTATTTAAAAAAAAATGTTATTTTCAAAATGTCAGTATTAATGAACAGAAACTTTGCAGAATTGTCAAGTAAAGGTAAAATATAGGTAGAATTTGTATTCATTATTGCAAAGTACCCGAACTGGTGGCAAACTTGTTGTCAGCTTGCAGCATTTATGAATACACCCATATTTTAGTTCCAACTTTTTATTTATCTATTCAATTAGAACGATTTAAGGTTTTGGTGGGTTAGTCGTTATCAGGTGTGATTAAATCGAATTCTAAAGTCTTGTTTGATATCAAGCTTTAAATTTCGCTTTTTATTTCTTTTCGTTTGCAAATTTTTATTATTGACCTGATATCATGATTATGTGATTGATCCTGATCCAATATTTTATTGAACTCCGAATTGAATATTTTCTATTTGATTTACGTCTCTATATAAGTTTCTTTATATTATTTGGCTTGAATATTTTATGAAGGGTATCAATAAAAGTACTCACCTTTTTCTTATCGTTATTTTTTTTTTATATTATTTTCAGTGAAAATAGATAGTTAGAGAAAATAAAAAGAGAAAGTAGTAATCAAAAGGTTCGGTCGGGACTTACGAGTTAAGTTATTAATGTTCACTATGTTTGTAAGTAAAACACATAAAAACTATCCCTTTTTGGGAATGCTTTTGGTGGGATGCTATTTCACATTCTACAAGCTTCGACAACCTTCTACAACATTCTAAAAGCTTCTACAAGCTCCTACAAGCCTCCACGATGTAGAAATGGGCATTTGCAGCCTTTCTTGTTCTTCGACGGAATTACCTAAAAGTCCAAAGTAATGTTTTTAGTTTTTCCGAGCATATGCCATTTACTCACACAAAATATCTATAAAAAGTTAATGCGATAAGACGATGACTATGTGAAGCAAGTGGTGATGCAAGACATTTACACTGAACTCCGATTTGACTTTCCGAGTTAATTACCTATATTGTAAGTTTCGTAGATAGTTCGGTCTTTTTTCGATAATTGCTTTATTCCACTTTTTAGCTCTTGCGACTTGAATTACTAGACACGACTGACACCAAATTCTTCTTCTATGACTAATACTGATGCCGCAAGGCCAAAATCCGATTGACCTAATACAATACTGATCATGTTTATATTGTTTATATTTTGATCCTGTCACTATAAACCTGGATACCGAAATCCTGTCACTACAAATGGAAAAGTAAATTTAAGTAAAATTAAGAATGATTTAAATGACTATACATCACTAGTGTGAATTCACTTCTGTATAGTTTAAATTTTATTTGTATTTATTTGTATAAGCCTTACAGTTTTGTTTAAAATCATTTTCAAAGATAAAATTAAATTCATTGAACGTTGTAAGAACTAGATAAGAGTACATTAAAAAAAAAAAATTTAATATCAATATGGCTTCAAGAAATGGCATCATTAAAATAACTATAATACTGCATTCCTTAAATAAAATTATGTTAAAAATGATAAATAATTTAGCACTATGGCTGTCATTGTGTTTTATTTTAAAAGATTCAAATATAATTTTTTGAACTCTCTAATATCTTTGTGATGCCAATTTTCCAAAATAAAAATTTTCAATTTTCTTAAAAATATTCAACATTATTTTAATTTTAATTTTTCAATTTGTATTTTTTTTTAGAAGGTACTGAAATTTATCTCGTAGATATTATCCTGTAAAATAAAAACTGCATTGACCTAAATATAGTTTTTTTTTTTTTTTGTTAATTTTCGACATTTTAACAAATGAATTTTAATAAATGATTTTTGAAGAAAATTTTCTTTTCAGAAATTAAACAAAAAATTTATAATAAAAATTTGGTGAGCAGCAGAAGCAGCAGCAGAGGTCAAGAAATTCATTATTCGTTTCAGGATTGTATTTTTTTTTTTGTCTCATTCCTGTTTTCATTTCAATTGAATTCCTTTGAAGAAAATATTTTATGTCAGCGGAGAATATTTAAAAAATATATATATATATATTTTTTTTTGTTCTTGAATAATAATTAAAATTTAATTTCTATTATTCGTATATAAATACAATGAAATTTTATTATATATATATAGATATAGATACATGTGTATTGTATCTATTAATTTTTGAATTTTAACAGCAATAAAATTGAAATTTTTTATCTGCAATTATTGCCAAAATTTCATACACAATTACGAAATATATAATTTTGTTGTATTGTGTTTTTTTTTTTTTTTTAGAATTAATTATTCTGCATTTAATAAGGTTTCATAATAAGAACATTTAGTCATTTAAATAAGATGTCGGAAATTGTATAGGGTGAAATTCACAGATGTATTATCTTATAAATTGAAAATATGTTTATTAACCCCGGAAGTCAAAGATAATTTTGCAAAATTTATTAAAAACAAAAAAAAAAAAATTAAATTCCATTAAAATAATATTAATTATTTTTTAATTAATTTTTTTTTTTTTTTTTTTTTTGTTAATTTGGAAGGAATAAATATTTTTGAAAATGATTCAAAAGGACAGTAGAACCCATTTTTTAAATAACAGACGAAAAATATTATAAAAAATTGTGAATTGTTTTGAAATATTTTGATTCAGTACTTGGACTGTGTGGATTGTATATATGCTTGAATATAGAGTCATCCAAACAAATATGGGACAATCAAGCTTAATAAGAACTGTAAATTGAGGTACGTAGGTGTCATCAGGATTTTTATCTATGACTATTAACCAGATTAATGGAGAGATTACATTTTTACATTAAAAAACATTTTATAAATTTAAGCATTTTAATGAATATCTTAAATCTAATATAATTAGTTTTATATACCGGGTGTTCCAGACCATGCGTATCAGCTTTTTAAGAGGGGAAGCAGCCGTTATTTTAAAATTGAATACAAATTTTATTAACTAAATCGAGGTTGCTCTATCGATTGGTGATATTTTTAAATTCCGGGAAGGAAGGGAAATCCGTTTTTTTTGCAGATTAAAAATTTGCGAAATTGACCGAAATCGAGATTTTTAAATCGGAATGGGTACTTTTTTATGCAAATTCGGATTCTACGTCAAAAAATAAGTAACTTTTGTAAAGTAAACTTTTTTTTTTTCTTTTTTTTTTGTTTAAACTTTGTAGGAACCCAAAACTGAGATAAAAAATATGATAACATGAAAAACAAATTTATTTATAAAAATTATTATCATTAATTCTGGTTTATCAAAGGAAAATATTGAGCATTTTTCTTTTATTGTTATTAATTTTAAAGAAAAATACAAAGAAAACGAAAAAAAAATCATTTAACATAATTTTCTTTTATTTTTATCGTGGAATCTGAATTTGCATTAAAAAGTACCCCTTCCCATTTGAAAATCTCGATTTCGGCCAGTTTCGGCGATTTTTGGTCTTAAAAAACCGATTTCAGGTTCTTTCCGGAAATTCAAAATACCACCAATCGATAGAGCACCGGCGATTTAGTTAACAAACTTTTTCTTTAAATTTTAAAATAACGGCTCCTTCTCTTCTTAAAAAGCTGATGCGCATGCTCTGGACCACCCGGTATACTTTAGTTACTAACTAATGATTTAGTATATAGATAAATAAAAAAAAGCCTTGAAAAGTGTGGGATCAAAGTGGTGGGGTATGCAGATGACGTAGTTGTTCTGGTAGCGGGAGTCAATCTTTCCGTTTTTAGTGAAATCATGGAACGTGCTCTTGGAAGGATCAATACATGGACTACAAGCTGTTATTACTACCTAACTGTTATTACTGTCTAACTGTTATTACTGTCTAAGTCTTATTACTGATCAAAACTGAGATGATGCTCTTTACCATAAAAGCTAAGGTATCTTCAATCTCTCGAAACTAAACGTTCACACACCAATAGTGCCAAATACGGAGGAATCATACTTGATACTAAGCTTAGTTGGAAACCGAACATAGAGAATAGAATCAAGAAAGCGAGCATAGTTATCTACACATGTAGTAAAACCTTTGGTGGGAAGTGGAGACTCGAACCGAAGATGTCGCTATGGATGTACACAACCGTGGTAACAGATTGTTAGCCTGCTGGGCAACGAACTATGAAGGAAAGGTTTTAATGTTACAGGCCCCTTGAATAGGACATTCACTCTCCAATGTGAATCGTCAAGGAGCACATCCATTCATACTTTCCCGCCAGAGCGAATGAAAGGTGGCATAAACTAAAAAACTGTGCGACCTCGAGGAAAACACGGCCCTCATACAATATCAATAAAACCTAACAACTCTTGGCAAGGTACCGTACTGATATATCAAGAGTAGCCAACAGTCCGAGCCGATAGTAAGCCACGCTGCCAAGCTAGATATTCCATTCACTTCCTACTTGTACTTGATACTTATACCTACTTGAACCATAAGATAAAGTCATACTTGAAAAATATGTTATAAAATTGTTTAAATTATTGTTATACGAAATGCAATAAAATATTTAATCTTAAATTATTTCAGTGGATATCTACTAATATCCTTTTTTTATTCATTCTTTTAAATATATTATCACTAACTACAAACGCACAAGTTTACAGCTCTAAGTATTTTTTCCAGAATTAACCTTTCAATTTTGTTTATGCCAGACCGAATCAAATGAATGAATACATTTGGTGACGTATTGGTCAATGCTTTGTAATTTGATCGTCACCACCACATTGTATTCATTTAATTTTAAAATCTTGTGCAATATGAATGCATATTTATTATTTATTAGGTATTTTTTTTTATTATAATTTGAATGCATACATAATAATGCATTCGTTTTTTATTGTGATATGGTGGTAATGTTTAAATGAAAGTGAAATTGTACGATATTATATTCGTCTGTCTTGGATGCCGGATCATTTCGGCATTCCAAGAAATTGTTAATCAAATGAACTTGAATAGAAATGGAACAGCCTTGGCATTTCTTCACGAAAGGAACAATCTTGTACGACCCTAGTATCTGATGTAATCTACTAGTCAAGCTCTATAAGCTACCTGTAATTTGTAGGTTCCCAAAGAAGCAATAATAGCTTTTAATAGCAACAAATAGACAGATAAATATTATAGTCAGATATAGCCAAATTTATTTGGTCTATAATGGCATGTAAATAATCCTGTAACCGTAAATTTTCAATAGTAAATAAGGCCTATCAATTTATCAGTCCTATTATAAACTGTAAATAAACCCGTAAGCTACTACCATGAACAAGATTAGATAATTAGACAATAGTATGTTAATAGCAGAGCTTATCACAGAACACTTCCTTATACAAACAAACCCGAAGATGTTGAACGACAATAATAGAAAAAGAAAAAATGTTATAAGATATAATTTTAATTTAATAAAAATTGATCTTATATGTACAAATGAGTTCTACTGTATATCAATATCATATTAAATTAATCAGCTCACCACTTGTAGGTCAACATATGAACAATAAATTAAAAAAAAAAATAACATAAAAAATAAAGAACATTATCCTTTGGATACGAAATTAATACAAAAAAAAAAAATCAAGCTAAAATCATTGCTGCACCACAAACATAACCTAGAATTATATTAATTCAATTATTGAAAATTAAAAACATTTTTTCCCCATTCTGTTTTTTTTTTTTTTTTTTAATTCTTTGTTTTGCAACAAGAGTCAAATTAATTCCATTTCAGTAGAAAATTTGAGTATATGAATTTTCAATAACAAAGAATAAAATTAGGCCAAGGAAAATGAAATTTCTTTGTTTAGAAAATAATAACCGAGGACAAAATAATATTATGTATGCATATTAAGCTTAAGTCATTTTGGATTTGAAACAAAAAATTAAAAACACACATAAGCAATTAATTTAATAATTTTGACTTTTGAATCAATTAAATAATTTCGTTATAAGAGCTGGAATTCTGGTAATTAATCAACGAAAGAAGTTAGAATTAATCAACGAAACTTATTTTAATAAGATTAGGCGAAGCATAGTGCTTATAATATTATTGAGCTTGTAAGCTTTTATCATATGAATAATTCAACAAGATTAACGTATAGTAAAACTGATCAAATTGTAACGATTCCAATAGGTTATACTTATATAAGGGCAGGAATATTTGTGAGATCAGTTGTATTGTTAGGGTATGACAATCCCACTGATATCATCGCCAAATCACAATAAGCGATCTTCAAAAAATTCACACAGTTTGAAATAGAAACTGAGCTCAAATCAGCTGAGCTAAAATAAGTCAGAAAGTAAATAAAGATAAATTTTATTAAGCAAATGTAAAAACCTCTCAATATTATATTAATCAAAATATCACTGTCGGAACATATAAGTAATATAAGTAATATCAGAATTTTATCTACCTTAGAGCCAGTTTAGTTAACAAGTGACATAATTTCACATAATTTTGGTGAAAATAAACTCAAATAAAATGTTGCTTATTCGACTTGTCAAAATATCTGGAGTTAAAGCTGCTATTCCGAAACAGCAAAGTTTAAATGTACATACTTCGTTCGGCTCTATTTTAGTGAAAGAATAACCCAAGGAATATGGTGCTGATTCAGCTTGCCAAAATATCTTGAATTAGATCTCCTATCCCGAAACATCGAAGCTTAAATTTACAAAACGTGCATACTACTCTATATTAAACTGATTCGTAGATTTTTTTTATTTTATTATTCAAAAATGTTTTATTTAGGGCCCACAGCATCCATCATTTAGGTGTATTTCGTTAGAAATACCTTTCCATGCATTGAATTGAGTACTAGAATTTTGTTGAAAATCTAAGAAGTATTTCAAACATCTAACTAATTATCAGTCACATTTCACAGCCATATTGGTTAGCAAATATTATATCAGCTGTTAACTTTATAGATTGCAGAGTTGTATATGGAGTAGCCAAATCTTATATTGATACATGGGAAGGCAAACTATTTTCTTTTTTACAGATAACGATTGCCCCTTCTTTTCTTTCCGATTACCCTATTGGCGGAGTTATAGTTCCATTCATTCTGCTTTTCAAAATTTGTTAAAACCTGTCTTCTTAGGTTGAATGCTGTTTTCATGCTAATTTTCATCTATGTGTTTTTCTTCTTCAATCAACATCGTTTTAGTAACAGTTTAGCAATATGCTTATTATTCTTTAATTAACTGTTGTTTATAAACAAATAGTGGATTCTTTGGATCGTGTTGATTCCACTACTGATCCATGGGTGGTGTTAGTTTTAACTATACTAGTTTTTAATACAAATTAATTATATTTATTATATTGTTTAATAATGTAATATATAACTAGGGCGTGTTGACGCTAAATATAATTCGATGCTTATGCCTGCTAAAAATATGTTCAGTGAAACTAAAATCTACAAAACATTTTCGAATAAAGAATTAATTTTTTTTAAAAAAAAAAATTAAATTTAAAATTAAGAAAAAAAAATTTATTTATAAAAATTACTAATAATAAGTCCGTATAGAAAATATTCTTCGCACCAACAAGGTAAATTAAAGCCATCATCAATGTTCACTTACCTAAAAATAGAATTAAAAATAAAAATTTTATTAATACAAATTATATTTTGGAATTTAATATAAAAATTTATTTTAAAACATATTTTGTTAAATAATTTATTATATAATTTATTGTTTTTTTTTTTTTTAATATCGTATTTATGTAGGACTTTTGATAAACTGTAAATTCAATGATAAAGGCATTGATAAAGGAATTCGTTTTCACTTTTATACAGTACATATTTATTACAGACATTTGATAGTCGCTATTTGATCAAGATATATTACAGTTAAAATAAGCAGGTTAAATTGTAGATTATAGAGTAGTTGAACCGGACTAAAAGCTAACATGCGTAAAGGCAAGATAAGGTGATAAAGACTAAATACCAACAACATTAATTTGAAAACTTTGATAAGAGCGGGTTGGTTGGTTGATAGGGTGGATATAACAACTTTGGTCCCAGTTGAATAATATCCTATACGCACTTAAGACTTACGGCCCATTGTACAACCTTGATTGATTGATAAAAGTGATGTTAATTTTAGAAATTAGTATTAGTAATTTCCATTTTGTATGAATTAATGAACTCCCCAACTTTGTTCAGGAACATCACCTTCAGGAACATCAATTGGCTTTTAAATTTTGTTTTTTAATTAGAAGATTTTTATCAGGTGCTTTAGAGTTTTCAAAAATGCAAATTAATTTGTTGGATTAATCGTCATTTCTAAAAACATATATTTTTTAAATTCTTACAGAATTTAGACATCGTTCAAGTGTCTTTTTACAACTATGGCTTCCATGACCCTCCAAATGTTAACGTTGAGGCTACTCAACTGCTAGATAACCAAAATGAGATCAGAAGGCTTAAAAGAACTAAGCCACTAGATTTAATACGATAGAATTTCGTAAACCTTTTTTTTAAAGAAAATAACAATAGAAATAAATTAATGGTTAGTCCGTCGGACTCGTTTTAATGGAAGGGGTGTGGTTCAGTCAGTAAAAATCTAGCACACAATGGAAGCTCATTGTGTCTATGCAGATTCCAACCAATCCACGCAAAAAAAAAATATTAGACTTAAAACATTTAATTTAAATTACTAGAAATTTTACAAAGAAAAGAAGAAGCAAAAACAAAAACCTTATATGAAGAAAATTAATCTAGTTCTTATACCTACTTATTGCTGACTTCTACTAATGTTCAAAACTATTTAGATAATTGTCTAATGCTTGATATAAATTTTTGATAATTATATTGCCTGAAAATTGCAACTTATAGTTAAAATTAACTTTAAATTGTTGGTACACCACTCTGATGGTCTTTGAATTCATCAATAATGTTGCTAATTTCATTTTTAAATGTTATTTTTTTTTGTCTAAGGTTAAACCGAAATATTTGACGGTGTGAATGAACCCAGCCGATTTCTGCTTGATTTGTAATTAAATTGTTTTGCGATTTGAAGCAGCTTTTCCATTCTTAGTCACTGCTTTTTTCCACATTGCAGTTTATACTCGGCTTCAACTCCAAGGATACCTGTAATAATTGCCATGTAATAATTGCTGTATCATCTGCGAATAGTGATAGCAGGCACTTTGCAATATTTGGAACATCAAAAATGAAGAAATTGTATAGGGTTGGATCAAGCACAGGACCTTGACGTACTCCAGCAGATATACGAACTATATTTGATTTTATGAAACAATACAATATGATTAAAACCACAAATTCAATGACACATTTTGATTTGAATCAAATCAAAAGACAGTTTATTTTTTATTAAATCAACAACTCAAAGAATTTTTTTTTTGTATGTATTTAGTTACAAAATAACAAAAATTAAATTCAGCAGATTAATTCAAATTCAAAAGTGACATGACATCGAAACAAACCACAATTTATACGATTAAATTTAAAAAATTTGAAATTAAAAAAAAAAAAACACAAAATGTTAATAAAGAATTCTTCAATTTTATTACAAAAATTTTCTAATTATAAATTCCCTAACCAATACTTATTCAAATGTTGCACACACAAAAATTCTATATAAATTATTTAAAAATAACAAAACCGCAAATGTCAACAATTAAAAAAATAAAAAAATTTTTATTGCTACCCATCACATTTATTTCACAAAACTTACGCTGAATTTTCTAAAAATTATTTTAAAAATTTCTTTTAACACCAAAAACAACAACAACAACAATAATTATAAAATTATTTATTATTTTAAAATTTAATTTTTTGAAATCTGTCAGTGATTTTTTTTTTTTTGCATTTTTAGAGTTTTCAAAAAGTTTTCAAATTTTAAAATCAAACAAAAAAAATAACAATAGAGCCTTGCAAAATTGATTTGGTCACCATTTTTTTTTTGCCCAAAAATTTCGCAACTAAAAAAAAAAAAAAAAAACATTATAACAATGTCTTCAATGTCAATGGGAAACTAAAAAATTTTGCCAAATAAGTACAAGAGCCGATTTTCTAGTAGAAAATGTAAAATTTATAAATTATTTCTTATATTTATTATAAATGATCTTTTAAGGACATTTAAAAACTAACAACAAGACAACAACAACAATATTGGTATCCAACCCACGATTTATTTACTTATTTTAAATTTTTTTGTTATTATTATTATTTTTAGATTTAGATTTAATAAAAATTGCTGAAAATTAATTTTTTTTTGTTTTCTTAATTTTTGCTTGATTTTTGAAAAATGTCCTTTTACGACATATAGTCACAGACGACATTCAGATTGGCTACTGATTTAAAGTTAAAACAAAAACAAAAAAAAAACATAAAAAAAATAATAAGAAAAAACTAATTTGGTTTGAGTTTCACAGTTGAAATTTTAATTTCTTTTTAAAAACTTAGCCGCGCTGAAAGGACAATGAAACGAATTAAAACAAAAAAAAAAAAAAAAAAAAAGTAAGACAAAAAAAACGACGTTATAACGTGAAAGTCAGGGAGTTGGAAATTTTTCAAATAAATTGCAAAATGAGCAATTCTCTGTGTTTAAAAAGTCTAACCATCAAATCATGGGGTTTTGTTATTTTATTTTTTTATTTTGTTGTCTTTTTTTTCGTAATAAAACAGGGTGTTGTTGGGTGTTGTGTAGAACAATTTAAAAACTCAATTAAAGTTGCAAGTAAAATTTTAAAAACTTTTATATGCCATAGGTAGTGAATCCTGAAGTCCAATGAAAATGACACGACATTATCGTCCTAGATTGTCGCATAGAAAGTCCAATGAATGCGACATTTTTATTTTCATTTTCAAACAACAATACAAAAACAGCCAGAAAACATTTATAATTTAATAGTTTAGAACTGTCGAAATGAAATGTCATAGTGCGACACCAACAAATTTTGAATTTTGATCAAACTTTTGTCACCGACTTTGTCGTGCCGTATTATTTGTTATAAAAGCCATTTAAACGCATATGTGCAAAACATAATTTGACATATTTATACTGCCTGCTCTTTCAAAAATTTCTGAGAAAGCTATTAAGTCCAGAATATTACAGTTTCTTGATAAAAGTAAATTTTTTACTGATGCACAATTTGGTTTTAGGAAAAAACGAAATACCGAGGATGCATTTATAAGGTTTTGAAGTGAAATTTATAGTGGTATTAACAATGGTAATTTCTGTAGTGGTTTATTTATTGATATATCACTAAAGCGTTTTATACACTGAGTCATGATTTACTATTAACTAAAATTTAAAATTCAGGGTTTGGAGGTTTTATTTTTAATTGGATCGAGTCATATCTTAATGATAGGATGCAACGAGTTAAATTGAATGGAAAGTTCAGTGAGCTTCTTAATCAAGGTTGGTGTACCCCAAGGTTCAGTATTAGGTCCTGTTCTGTTTCTTATTTTTATTAATTTTTTATTGCAACAACAGTTCAAGGGTATACCTACAGCTTTCGCGGATGACACTGCTTTTTCATACAACAATAATAATCTACTTGCCTTATTTTGAGATTTAAATTTTGATTTGAAACTAATTCGAAAATGGTTTTATGTTCATAAGTTAGTTATAAGTAATAAAACTAAAATTATGCAATTTACACTTAATAATTGTCATCTCGAGAATTTTAGTATTTGGTATTATTCTCCTGACTGTCCTAAATTTCCTTTATTTCCTATACAGTCTCTAAACTCTTTTGTCCTCTATTCGCCTTGTAGTATTTCTTGTTATAACATTGAAAGTGTAGATACTTTTAGGTACTTGGGTGTTTTACTTGATAATAAACTGAATTGGTCTGCACATACTTACTATTTAAATAATAATTTTAAAAATGTTTTGCGAAACATTCACCACTTAAATCTGTATTGTTCTTTAAAAGTTATGGTAATGGTGTATTTTGGTATATTCAGTTCTAAGCTGCAATATGGAATTAGTTGCTTGAGTGGTTCTTATTTTAATAAAATTCAACCTCTTCTCCACGCTCAAAAACATTGTATAAGAATAATTTAAAAAAAAAAATAGACTATTGCCTAGTTTTCCTTTATTTAAAAAGTTGGATATTCTACCACTTAGACATTTATATCTGTTTAAAGCGTTGAACATTTTTTTCAATAGGTCGGGCTATCTCGCTCACCGATTTATTACTAGATATCATCTTAGAATTAATAATTTATACCTTGTAAATGTTCCAAGAGCCCGTACCTCTCATTTTTGCCACTTTTATGATAGCTCCAAATTTTATTTTTAATATGTTACCTTATTCTTTAAGATCGGACAGATCACCTGTTTCATTTTGCATTTGACTTCGATTTTGACTTTTTGACCTTCAAATTGAATCTGTTTTTAATACGATTTAGTTTTAACTTCAATTTGGTTTTTTTCTAACTATAATTTTTTCAATTTTCTTTCAGAAATCTAGTTATTTATTTACTTTTTATTCTTGTTATAATTTTGTATTTAATTCTGCTTACTCTCGTTTATTATTTAAATTTTGCTTTAAATTTTATTAAATTTTATTTTAAATTTTATTTTTTCATTATATAATTTTAATTTTAAGTTATTTTAGTTTTTCGACATATAACTTTAATTTTCTACTTTACTATGTATGTACCCAACAATATTTTATATTTTTATGCATGTATTTTTGCTTGCAGTTTCATTCATCACATATTCTAATGAATATCCGAAATATCCTATATTTATTCTTACTATTTTTATTTAGTAAATGTATATTTTAAGTATTGTATTTTACTATAATATGAATAAATTAATTAAAAATCTAAGAAATCTAAAAAAATAGTTTGTAGTTACAATGTCTTGCCAAGTCATTGGACTTGAACCTTCATATTAAATTTATGCGATACAAAATAAGTTATTTTTCTTTTTGTAACCAGCCATGACCCAGGATTCATATAATTTTTAATACTTTCGTATTGCTTGGGTTTGGACAGGAAAAGAAGAGTTAAGATAAAGCGAATTATTATAATAGTACAAATTATACCACATGCCTGTGGGTCTAAATAAGAGTTATCCAATTGAATCAATTTGAAATAAATAACAGTATAAAATTCCATTTAAAAGGATTGAAACCTAATGATTATTCGATTTTTTACTTCCACATTTATATTTCTCGTATATTTCTAATTTCAGTTCTGCAAGTTTAGCAATCATTTGGAGTTTCTTCCATAATTTTTTTTTACAATAGTGAAATGATTTTCTTACTGCATCTGATTGTAAGACTCTGTGTTTTTTTATTTTTGCAATTATTGTTTTTAATTCATTGCATTTTTCTATTAATTCTAAGCTAGGACTAAAATATTTGAAAACGTTTTCAACAGAAAATAGAGTGGAAAACTTGAATTGTGATGGAAATGATAAATATTATAAATGTACTAGTAACCCATATTTATTAATTATAATTTAAGTTAAAGTCAAATTATATAGAATAGGGATTTGCATGGACTGATACAGACTTTTCGCTATCAACAAGTGAACACTCATGTTTTAATAAAAAGCTTTGAAATTGGTATGGTTTGAAAAAACCTAAATACTGTTCAAAGTGTGTCCGCTTTCCACAGATATATTATATACAGATATCGATTCTATTCCATATTATTATTTCTTTGTCGGTTAAACTAAGGGTACAAAACTTAAACTGTTATATTAATTTATTGAAACTATCTAAATTATTGGAGTTTTGAATACAAATATATCTATAGTAAGTCATATGCGAAATATTGTAGACGTATATTTTAGTCCTTGATATGATTTGTTATTATCCTTTATTACAAGCGAACATTTATTTGTTTTATGATTATATTCCCGTATAATTTGATGTTCTTCCTGACTAATTCTGACTTGAGTGATATATTGAAATGCTACTTTTACTTTGTTCTGATCTAATAATAAAAAAAATTACTGACATTTCAATTTATCAGTAGATTTTGTTTTTCTTTATTTTGTAGTTTTCTATAGTCCATCACTGGGAAGCTAAAAAACGCACCCGATGGTAGAAATACTAGAGTATACGGCACAAATACTGGAATAAAATAATACATGGCGGAAAACTACCCTCAGAGAAGCCGATTTAACTTGTAAAACCTGACTCAAATTATCAAAATGAAAAAAGGAGTAAAAAAATAATCTCTGGGAGAGCATTTTGATTTCTTGTTTTCATTCTAAACGAATACACACCACAATATTTTGTTATTTATTCAGCATTCAATTTCCGAAATATTTCACAAATTTTCTAGAATACTTAATTTTATTCCGAATTATTTTTCTACATTTTCTCATCATGCTTTTGCACTGTGTGAGGTCCGTAGGCCTTTTATTACTAATCGTAATTCTAATTTTGCAGAATAATGTAATCAATTTATCAATACATAGTAGAAATATTTACATTTGAATTTAAAACACCCTATCCTGTAGTTAGAACAAAGAAAAAAAAATTAAATCTTTGGAAACGGAAGAGATTATCAGTAAAATTTGTGTTGTCACATGAATTGAAAAGGAATATAATAATGAAAAACTTTTCTCATTAGAATTTTATTACTTTTCTTTTTTTTTCTTTTTTTCTTATTTTAAAATTTTTTTTTTTTTTTTTTTAATTTCTATCGTCCAATTTCTGCAGCACTCAACTTCAATGTTTTTTTATTGTTTATTTAATTTTTTTATTTTCATACTATTCTTTTGTTTTTCTTATGTTTCAGGATGCATACATATGTACAGATTATATATATATATATATGTTATTAAATATATAGGTACATTATATATTATATATATGTATATATATATATATATGTATTTAAAACTCTGTTTCTATAAAAGTTTACCGATTACAAGGATATTTTAGTAACTAAAACAATAAAAGAACAAAATAAAAGAAATTTCAAAATAAAAAAACATTAAAAAAAATAAAAATGTCCTTGTTAAATCCTTGTTCTTTCTTAACAACATTTTCTTTCTCTTTCTCTTTGATCCTCTATCACTTTATGTATATACATATACATGTGCAAACATATTATATACTTTGATAAAGTATTAAAATACCGTTTATATATGGACATACCGTTAAAGTACAATAAAATGCATGTCTACTAATGTTAAATGACAATGCCATGGTACAGATGAAAGGATACATATATAAACAAAAACAAATATATCGAGAATACAAGAGAATTTTATTTAAAGAAGGAACATGAACAACGAAGAGACAGAATTTTTTCGTTTTTTTTTTTTTTTTTTTAAATAAAAATTACAATATTCTGTCCATCAGTTTCACCTAACTTTGACATTTAATATTGTCCTGGTCAAACGAAAAAATTTATTCCATTGGGGCATTGAGAAGTAAAAAAAAAAAAATCAAAAAAACAAAAAATGTGTATAATATAAGAAAATGACAAATCAACATACAAGCATCTGAAAATAATAAAAAAGAAAAATAAAAAAATTAAATCAGTAAAGAATAGGTAACGAGAAATACTAACAAGAACAACCATTAATACTATTAATAAGGATATAAACGAGATGAATAGGAACATTATTATCTTTTAATGAAAGAAACTACATACATATATATACCGTTATATTTCAATTTGAATTGCATCAGTCCAGAAATCAAAAATAAAGGTATAGAAAATATTAATCATATAGCGTTGAAACAATTCCCATATATGACACTAACTGGAATAAAAGACTAAATTAGAAGATGAAAAGATCAAACTCTGTTCATTGTAAATGGTTTTGTACAAAATTAAAACCTATTTTAAATAATTTTCTCTGTTCTCACTACTATGATGCTTTCTGTAATACACAATATTAAATTCTATGTGTTTGAATTTTGTAAACTGGTCAGATATTTTAAGTTATGTCTGTACCAGTAAATATCTCAGTAGCAAATTTAAGAAGTAGTAAATATTATAAAATCCTTTGACATATACGTTGTTCGTCATACAACAAAAATTATTTCACCTATTCTCATTTGTAAAACAACAAATTTCAATTTACACCGTAGTCTTCAAGTCATATTCATTCCATTTTTAATTATAAATTTATTACAATTTTAATCTGCAACACTTTACCATTATTCATTTTTAACTTATGGTTAGTAAAAATACATTCAATATACTTTAGTGTGGTAGAATGCACCTAATTTATTTTAATATCGAATATACTGTGATAAATCTAAGTGAAAAATTTTTGAATAAAAAAATTAAAAATTCTAGTTATGTTTCACTAATTATTATTGAAGGTGTATTTTGTTAGTTTAACACTACTGGAATTGTTTGTTGCAAGTCTGTAATGTCTTAGTCGATTTCAGTTAATACACATCATCAGAAGACACAATATCGGAAATCGATAAAAATATTTATTAAGCTTACTGAAACATACCTTAAGTTTGTAAATTATTTGAATTAAGGTGAATTGCGGTTTTACAGTTAGTTTTATTTTTTCATAATAGTATTCGAATGCTTAAAATCTAACCAAACACAGTCAAAGATTTATTTCTTCGTAAAAGCTTACTAAACAGCTAAGTAAAAACATTCTTATTATCTATAACGTGTCTGATCCTAAATATTTCAATCAAGTATGATTCCAGTTTACTACACTTCTCACATTAATTAAAAATAAGCGTCCTACGATTTCCTTAAAAAATCTAATGCTATACAACTACCTCAATTGACGTCAAAAGAACAATAATAGACGGTATGGTAAGCCATGGTTTAGTCAAAATTTCCGACTGCGGTAAAACATCTCTTTTTGCTTTAACAATTCCAAAAGTCAAAGCTGTTGATACGTAAAAACTAATGCCATTCGAACCTATTCTAAAATTTCAAGATGATCGCTTACAGCGATTAGAAAACTTCAATATTGTCGGAATGCAAGTAAATCCAAATATGCTCTGGAATGACCATATTGCGAAAACTGCCGCAAAATGTTTAGGGTTTTTAAGTTGGTGTAAGGCTTTTTTTATCACCTAAAAATCTGCTTAATATCTACAAAGCCTATAAATACGACCCAAGATGTAATATAATTTACAGGCGGGCGCTTCAAAGACTGTTCTAAGCTTTCTTGACCGAGTACTAAAATCCTTCGTTCGCCCCATATATGATATAAATGTCTCATCAACACTTGCTCCATTTGGTCATCGTCGTATCGTTGAAGTACTAGTTCTATTTTATGGATAACTCGTGGGAGTAAAAACACTACTAGTACAATTACGCAAAATCACTACTTCCACCGCTTAAGCAATTCGTCGAGAGGCTGCCAATGCTCACCCCTACTTGTTAAAAATGCCAATATGATTCAAGACTAGTTATGGACAATTTTTTACGGTTTTACGTTTGGAATTAAGTAAATAAATTTTCGTGTAAAGAATGAACCATCTTTAACTTCGAACGTATTTGCGTCGTTTGGAAAACTTATTCACTAACCAATTATTAACTTGAGCTAGATTGGAGGAAATATCTAGGGACTATACTTGATAAGAAGCTCAACTGGGCGAAACATATCGAGATGAAATGTGCTAATGCTGTGAAAGTCCTATGGCAGTGCAGATGGGCCTTTGGAAACAATTGGGGCCTTACACCGAAAATAGCCTTAAGACTATACAAAGTGTGCATTAGGCCTATTTTTAGCTATGTGTCCATTGCTACCAAAATTTTCTTAAATACCAATTTTCTGCTAACCCTCAATAGAGTAGACTGTAGGAAAATGGTGGACATACTTACTGGTCATAACCACATGAATAAGCACATATGTAGAATAGCGTGACAACCCAACCTGCAGACACTGTCTGGAAGAGGAATAAACCTCTACACACGTTGTGTCTAGCTCTTACAAGGCTGAGACTCAGGTTGTTAGAAACGTCATTCAACATAACCTCAGAAAATGTCTGCAGGATAGAACTCACAAACCTATTTGCCTTCATCAAAAGGTTCGACTAAGTTCAGGGTGGAAGAGGGCATAAAGGGGTAAAAGCCTACATGCCGGCCCTGACATATTAGGACCACCTCCGTTTTAAATAAAAAAAAAAAAAAAACTTAAGTTAGATCTTAACATCGTTCAGAATGGCTCTCCCCCATATATTATAGTGATCGTTACATTGTCGTATAGAATCAGATATCGTTTATATAAATCAAAAAAGTTTTGGGGAATACATTAGACTCCTTAAAGTGCCATATACACTTCATTTACCGTAATATGAATAGGACCCAGTTATTGTTACAATAGTGCACACAAAAAACGAATGTATTTTAATGATTTTCATTCATTTTGAAATTCTAACAACTATAAAAAATTTATAATATTGCACGAATTTATGAACACCTTTGTTCTATTCAAATTCAATTCAAATCTATATGAACATGTTATTATCACTCTTCGATATTATCATGTTATTCTATACTTATTATTTGCTTTAATATTATAATATAAATCCTCTCTATAACCATAACCTATGGCTAATCTTGATATTTTATTACTTTTTAATTCTATTTCTTATGAAAACATTTACTTTGTGAAATGTTTCAATTGAGTGATCCAATCTTCCTGCTAATATCGCCATTATTGTAATCATGGTTTTTGCTTTGTTTAATTTTTTATTTTTTTTTTTTTTACATTAAATGACTTCTTAACTCTTTCATTGTGTCTCTCTCTCTCTCTCTCTCTCTACCACATGCCAATATAGAAAATGAAATGTAAAAATGAGCTACCAAAAAAAGATTAAAATTGCACAATAGAAAGGACACTACTTATTTTTTTTTTTATTTTTTTAATTTGATGTTTTTAAGGAAAATTGAAAATGTGGACTTAAAAATCCTTTTAAAATAACCGACATAATCGAATGTTAAATGACGAAATGAAAGAGAGTTTCTTTATTGAAAACTTTTACTGGTGTTAATTTTTTTTTTTTTACTACTTTTTTTTTCCTTCTTTTTATTTTTGTATTATTTTTCAAAGGATAATACCTTGTAATTATTGTAATATATCCCTGAACTATTTTACCGTAATTTATATGTATGTATGTATTATTTAGTTACACAGAACAACAAAAACTAAAACATCAAAAAAAAAAAAGAAGTCAAGTTAGGATTAAAGAAGTTTAATAGAACAATTTATTTTTAAAAAGTAAACAGTATCAATTAAGGATATAAAAAGGATATTATACAGAAAAATGTTTAGGTTTTTTTTTTTTTGATAGAACAGAATGATTAGTCATTAAAAATAAAGTGAAATTTTCTATTGTACGAGTATTTTTAAATTAGTCTATAATAGTTTATTCAAGAAAATACAAAATAAATTTTTCATAATTTATATATATACAAATTTTGGGCCATAAAGTTAGGAAAGTTCGTTGACCATGAAATTTTGAACTGAAAAGCTTACAATTTGAATTATACTTTCATGAGGGGTATCTATATATCCTATAGTTACTTTTGGAACACCAATCAGTACTGAGTTGTGTTTTTTTGATTCGAGTGACCTTTTCGGTGTTGTAAACGTAACTACTAAAGCGAACCCGTATGATTGGTGAAGTCAATGAGACTAATTTATGTTAATTTATAAACCGACATAAAGTCCGTGGTTCTACCAAAGCTGAGCAGCTGTCAAAAAAAGTAATCAATAGTTTTTGCTCATTTGCGGCTTCTACGATGGGAATTGAACTGGATGCCTGACTAAGCTGCGTGGCTTAATATCGATTCGCACTAATCAGTACCACCCTTGATATTTAATTTTGGTAATATAAAATTTTTTACTGGACATTCGAAATTCGACTTTTGTAATTTTAATACTTTTTTTTTAATATTTATGCTTTTCAACTTCATTCTACTATTGACCTATTGAATACAAATTGACCCAGCTTTAAACTTATTACAATTATAAATGTGATGTATGCAATTTCAACTATATCTATAAAATTTTTAAATCAATTTCTCAGCCACTGAGACTTCGGATCAAAATAAGAGGAAAAAATTAGGGAAATTAACCATATTATGGCAGTACTGAAACAGATTAAAAATCCAAACAAGATGTAGATTAAATTTTTAAGCAAAAGAATAGTAATTTGATTTCATTTCTGGTACTTACCCTGCATGCCTAGTAATCATTGAATTACTGAAGTTGTTCTTATTATTAGAGACTACTAGATTAGATTTAGATTGAAAATGTTTGTTCTTAATTTCTATTAGTATTAATTAAGTAGATATAAGACTTGTAATAGAGAGATGGCTCAGATCGTACCCCGAAAAGGGTCCTAAATTTTAAATGTATACATTTTTATGTGAAGTTGAAATGGTAAAATAAAATAAAATAAAATTATTATTCTATTATTCATATTCTAACCAGTATCGAAATAACAATATACAAGTTTTATTTTTTATAATATGATTTTGAGAAAGTGCAAACATTATTGATTAAGGTAAGCATCTATAGATTAAATAACTTTTTTAAGCTACTGATGGTACTTATTACATTAGCACAGGTGATACTTATTGAGTTTCCAAACTTCTTCTAATTACCTTACTATTCATATTCTATTGAGTGTCGTAATAAAAACATACAATATTTTTTTATATGATTTTGAGCCAGTGCAAACATTATTGAACAAGGCAAACATATTAGATTGAATAATTTTGTTGAGCTACTGATACTTATTACATTAGTATAGGTGATACACTTATTGAGTTCCCAAACTTCTTCTAATTACCTTACTATTCATATTCTATTGAGTGTCGTAATAAAAACATACAATATTTTTTTATATGATTTTGAGCCAGTGCAAACATTATTGAACAAGGCAAACATATTAGATTGAATAATTTTGTTGAGCTACTGATACTTATTACATTAGTATAGGTGATACACTTATTGAGTTCCCAAACTTCTTCTTATTACCTTACTATTCATATTCTATCGATTGTCGTAATAAAAACATACAATCTTATTTTTTATATGATTTTGAGCCAGTGCAAACATTATTGAACAAGGCAAACATATTAGATTGAATAACTTTTTTTATCTACTGGTACTTATTGCATTAGTATAGGTGATACACTTATTGAGTTCCCAAACTTCTTCTTATTACCTTACTATTCATATTCTATCGATTGTCGTAATAAAAACATACAATCTTATTTTTTATATGATTTTGAGCCAGTGCAAACATTATTGAACAAGGCAAACATATTAGATTGAATAACTTTTTTAATCTACTGGTACTAATTACATTAGTATAGGTGATTCTTATTGAGTTTCCAAAGTTCTTCTTATTACTCTACTATTCATATTCTATCGAGTGTCGTAATAAAAACATACAATCTTTTTTTATATGATTTTGAGCCAGTGCAAACATTATTGAACATTTGAACAAGGCATATTAGAAACATATTAGATTGAATAACTTTTTTGACCTACTGATACTTATTACATTAGTACAGCTGTGAGCTGATACTTATTGAATTTCCAAAGATGTTCTTATTATTCTACTATTGTTATTTTAACGAGTGTTGTAATGAAAATATATGATTCGAACCAGTGTGGGTAAACATTATTCAATATAACCAACATCTTTAGATTTTATTATTTTTTTTCTGAGCTATTATCGATTAGGATATATATATAGATTAATAGAATAAAATCAGAAGAATTTTTGTTTTTATATTTTTTCGACATTTTGGTAAACTTTGCTTAAACATTTAAATTTTTATCCAGTTTTAGTCAATTCATATGTTACCAACATTATATTATGTACTTAAAAATGATCATAAGTATAGAATTTCAGCATAAGAACTAATTTTATTTAGTAATTCTTTGATAATTAAATTTACTATTTTTATTATCTATTATTTTTAAATTATAATATTATTTAAACTAATAATTTTAAATATTTTTCTAACAAAAATTATTTTTATTAAATTTTTTAAATACATAATAATTATTATTATTTTTTTTGTTTTTTCCCTAAGTTTAAATTTTTTAATAGAAATTTTATATCTACCCATTGTGCCATTTTTTTCTATTTTGTTTTTTCCTAGTTTTTAATTTTTTGTTTGTTTTTTTTTTTTTGTTTTTTTGTTTTTTTGTGATTGTATAATCTACAAAATTACTGACCTAAATTCTATTAATTTTCATATGAAGAGCGAAAACAAAATTTTCATATATATTTTTTTTTACCGAATATCTTAAATACTGAAAACAAAAAGAAAAACTATAAAAATAATAATAATAATAATAATTTCAACTAAAGCTATTAAAACTAATGTTCATACACAAACACACATATCTACTATAAAAATATCGAATAACATACATAATAACATACATAATAACATATTTTACTATAGCATATAGAAATTGCATAAAATACGAAAGGTTGCATTCATTCTAAATATAAAAAAAAAAAAAAAAAAAAATATATGGTACCTACCTTACTTTTTGTTATGCTTAGAGTTTACCAAAACTTATTGTTCTGTAAACACTATTAACAATGAACTACTGAAACTCTTTATTTTCTTTTTTTACATATAGGTGTACCCATAAACATACACATGCATAATAAAATAAAATAAAAAAATTTTGATTTTCCATTTTCTTGCACCTTATTATATAAAAACAAAAACAAAAAACAAAACGATAAAAAATTATTTCTTATAGGATTTTTTGAGTAACCCATTAAAGAATGAAATTTAAGGATATTATTAAAAAAAAAAAAAAAAAAAACTGTTTTTTTTACAACTTAATTTTTTTTTTTTTTTTTTTTGTTTTTTCCTTATACACACACAACCATTGAATTCATAATTGTTATGCAATTACATTAGTGGATATAAATAGATGAAAAAAGAAAAACAGAACAAAAACAAAAAATAAAAAAACTCTCATTAAAATGAATTGCAATTATAATCCATGCTATTGTTTATACCTATTCGTATTTTAACCGATTTTAACTTTAATACGTGCATACTGTACACATTTTACACATTTCATAGAAGTTAACAAATATTGTTGTTGAGGCATTACCACAAAGCATTCAAATCAAAAATATTATGAATTTTTAAACTTAATTTCTTAAATTTCTAAGTTTAATATTTTATTAGATTTTAAAGGTCTTAGTTTGTTTTCACTAAATTTTTTATTGTATATTTTGCATACATTAATATTTCGTAAGCAACATCAACCTCGTTCATCATTGCTTGTAATTTTTTCTTTATATACCTAATTTCTACGATTGTAGAGACTATGATCGTCTCATGTATATGCACAAATTAATACTAAGATAAATAAATTAATATATTTCTATTGTCTCTACCTTATAATTATTACTAAAAGCATAAATTTACTTTCCCAATTGTGGACAATGATGATGATAATTTTATTTATTATCCTAATTGTGTTATAATGTAATTATTTGAAATAAATTTGAAATATTTTTTCCTAAGTCCGTTTCGAGTCTGTTCATTGTATATCGCTAGACTTTCATATGCATCTAATTTGTGTAGTTTTTGTACTTCTCAATTGATTGTAAATTATGTTTATTTTATTTTTTTTTTTTTATTTACTTGGCTTGTACCCATTTGATTTCAAATAATTGACAAATTCATTCACTACATTTGAATCTAAATAAAATTATTTTTTACATATTCAATTACACTTATTTTAAATTTTAATTTATTCATCTAAAACCATTCACTCATCTTTTCCAAATCTGAATTAATTTTTGTTGCACAATCATTTATAATATCACTTACAATTACAACAAAATAATGCATCATCTGCAAATAGCAGTAGGTTTGATAAAAAAAATAATTTATATCATTTATGTAAATAATAAACAGCAGAACTCTAAAATTACTTTTATCGATTTTATATTTTTCTTCTACCATATGCTTTGCTACTACAGACTGAAATGTAGTATAGTTATATCTTTTTTCCGCTATTTTATCTTCTCTTAAATGTTTTTATAACCTATCTGTAATTAATCTTTTAGATTTCGGCCTATGTCGCATTTGGTAAGAAATTTTTCATCTATGCTTATAAAAATCTAAATTGTAAGACCATACAACTATATTGCCCCATTTAGGTACACCCTAAAAAATTCTCTATAACTGTCAGCTACAAATACGTCAAAAAATGTTCAAGAACTTCCATTACTTTTGTTATTCTGAAATTGATATTTTATAAAATAACAAAAAAACATATTCTAATAGAAATAAATACTTTATTCTATCAAATAAATGAAAAAATACATACAAGATGAAAAAAAATATAAAAATATATAAATATACATACATATATATATATATAAAAAATTATTTTACTTAATTAGAGAAGAATTGTGGCGTTGCGTCGAAAGAAAATGCCAAAAGTTGTGTCGTTGTTGGATTGCAATAAAAATTCTGTAGTAAGTTCTAAAGATTTAGTTCTAAAAAAAACATTAATATTTTATAAAACATCTAGATCATACTAGACAACTAAATATGATCTATAATCTGTAGTGAACAAAATCAATATCGAAAAGGATCTAACTCTATATTAATATTATTATTAATAATATTCAGTATCAGTGATGATCCTATCACCCCTAATAACTATATGATATACAAAATACACAAAAATTGATATTAGTAAAAATTTAATGATAACAATCACAATTGGAAAACAATATAATTCGTGTGCAATTGCACAAGGGGTCCCCCCGTACTATTATCATGTTAATTTCCATCATATTATTATGTATGTATAATAAAATGATTATAATTGTAAAAACTCTAATGTATGGAATTTTAATATTTATTTTGCATGTAGATTTACCGACTAATATTAAATATTTGAACTTAAAACATATGTATATATATATATTTTTGTATGTTTATAAAAGGGGAGCAAAACAATTAAATTCAAAACATCTATTATAACATGAACCCTTGATGTATGAAGTTTAACAGAGCTGAAGGCAGTAGGGATATTTTCCAATTCTCTGAGAAATAAAACCATTTTTTAAATTCTTTAAATTACTTTCTAATCAATAAAATCAATATTATAATATTATAAGCTATAGGATACACTATAACTAATCATATAATAGAACCAATACCATGGATCAGCTTTTGGACAGCTTTTATTTCTGTTATAAATTATTTAAATTGAAATGTTGTTTCTTAAAAGTTTTTTTGTTTTTTTTTTGCTTTTATTTATTATTATTACTTCTATTTATAGTATCCAGGAAAAATTTTACAAAACTAGATTAAATTCTAATACTGATTAACATATAAAAAATGAAAGTATCACTAGCTCGAATCCGTTAAACGAATGAAAAAAAAAATATTTCATTTAAAATTTTACAATCAAAACCTATTCGCAGAAGACGTCTAAGTAAATCAAACTTTATTTACCGAAATGATATAGTTATTATATTATCTGACTACAATTAAAATATCGCGCTTGTGCATCCCACTATACTGTCGTGAATTATCGTATTTTCTCTCTTTCGCTTTTTCGTGAAAAAAAATATTGATGGTTGTAAACAAAAGTGATAAGCCTAAGATCAACAATTACAGTAAACTTATTCAATATCAAAAAACGTTTAAGTTTCCACCGACTTTCATTTTCAAGTTTGATGTTGCATAAATATGGCTGTCAAATGATATTTGTATTAAATTCTCTACTATATTCGCTTTAAAGAGTACTAAATTTTAATATTAAAAATGCGTTTAACGAAAATTACAGTACATGGTTAGATGCTACACCTGTATGATTTGTTGGGATTGGATAAACATACGATTAGGTATATAACTTAGATATAGCTCATTGATAGACCTAATTATTTTTCCCAACAACTGATATGACTAATGAGTGGAACCTGATTCAAATCTCGTACGATATACGTAATAATCTTTAGTCTAACTATCCAGTTGACAATTGACTGAACATTTTGCTACTTAGCTCTGAACCATGAACACTATTGAAAAAAAAAAATTTACAAAATATTGGTTTTTTGCTGATTTAAAAATACTTTTATTAATTTTTTTGCAGTACGGGATCTTGAATATTATCCATCCCCAATTTTTACAGTATTAAGCAGTAAAAACTGTAAAACAAAACATAAATTTTAATTCATTCACCTACACATTCATGTCGACATACAATAATTTATTGGAATAAACACAAAATTTCATTTTATTCTTCTATTATTATCCTCTCTTCTAATACATTATAATATTACATATACCGTTAATACCTTCAATAATTGTTTTTTTTTCCATTTGGATTACATCCTTTTAAATTCCATTCAATGTACTACATTCATATTCCTTTGTTTTTTTCTTGTCGTTCTTTCTCTTTCTCTCTCTTGTCTCTAATTTCTTGTTCTCCTTTCCAGCTTTTCTTTATTATAACACTTTTAATCTATACCGCCAATCTATGATCGCTAAGCTATGATTACACTTCAAAATAATAAAAGTACACATATTATTAAAGAAAAAGTAAGTCTGAGGTTGTGTACATTATGCTACCCAAAGCTATTAAATGAAAACAATATTAAATAAATATGGGAAGGAGCATTTAAAGAATTTCTTAAATGTAAGCAGTTTACAGAAAATACAAAAAAAAAACTGACAAACAAAAAACGCCAAAAAACCTTTAAAAAAAATAGCATTTTAGAAAATCTGGAAAAATTATGCAAAGAAATATTTTGCCGAAAATTAAAAATAAAAAAAAAATCATTAAATAATATCTGAAACAAAGGAGTACTTGAACCGTACAACTAAAAAATAAAAATTTAATATAAATATTAAAATTAGGGTTGCCAAATGAATGGAATGGGCTACTTTGTATGTAAGAAAATCACCTGTAGCTATTTATAGTAAGCCCCACGTCAGATGTGAGGCGGTAAAAATGTAATTTCATAGTAAGTCAATAATAATAATGAGTACATCAGAATTCATATGTTGTCCCAATAGATGTTGAAGGACTAAAACTAGTGTAAAATAAGTAAATTGTTTGAAAAACAAAAAACAATTTAAGTAATATATGGTAAGATAAGATGAAAGAGTAAGTAAGAGTAGTAATATTCGAGTTGATTTCCAGGCTACTGTAAAATCTTATAATAAATGACATGCTTCCTAGTTCATCAATTATTGTCAATTGACATAATGTAACGCTCATAACAAATCTATTCTATTCTATTTTAATTATTTTATATTATTTTCTAATCTTATTTTTTATTCTTTACTATCCTTATTTTTTCTTTCCTTCACCTTTAAATGGCTTCAATTCTGCGAAGAGTGCAGTTACTGTGTTTATTCCATTGTTCCAAAAAAGGAATAGTAATAACCCTGGATCATTGGATGACATTGACAACATTTCAGCAATAAATAAAATTAAAAACTGAATTGTCTTCTTCCTCCTTCCATTTACCCTTTTTAGGGCATAGTGATAACATTTTGTTTTTCGTATAACACCAGGTATTTACTGTGCTATTCCCAAGTTGATTTTTCGTGTGGTCTGTCCAAAAAGTGACAGATTGGCCCTTTGCTATTCTCACCTTTCGTTTACTTTTACTACCAGCTTCTCTATTTTTCCAGACGAACTGGATTGGTATATGGGTAATTTTTCTTAAGAGTTTGCATTCGGGTCATTTAAAATGTAGTTGACATGCAATTAATATACAGCTTTAAAATAAATTAAATATCGCAAATCAAACTAATTAATACAAGCTTCAATTTTACAGCCGCAATAAAATAAAAGACTATGGATTAAAACACAGTTATTGATATAAAGATTCAAAATTTTCCTTTCCCACTCTAGCCAAACGTACCAATCGGTATAAAAGGTACCCACCTAGTGTTTTGACTATTTAAAAAAAAAAAAAACAAAGGACATTGAAAAATCCAGAAATTTCTAATTGCAAAGTCAAGAAAACTCAGGGCCATTGCGAATGAAAATAAAAGAAATTTGTGTCAAATATTGAACTTTTCGGCGGGTCATTTTCAAGTAAAAAATAATCTACCTAGAAAAATCACTGAGATTTATATACATACATTGTTGTGAACTAGTAGAAAAAACGACGTAAAATAGTGTTTCGATAAGTAAAATACTATTTGTTCATGCAAACACACTCACCCACAACAAATGATATTCAATTCATTGAAAAGTATTCCATTATTCATCAGTACAAACTAAGAGGGAACCTAGCAACTTACATACACCATAGAAATAGATAAAAAAAGTTGATAGGATAACCCAAGCTATTAAAGGACTAATAAAGGTAATAAAAACGGTATTATCTTTCCCAATAACGGTAATAAAAAAAGACATCTACGGGATAGGGGAATACTAGAACTGGCTTAACAGAAGATCGGTTATATTGGGACTCTGATACCAAACCATATTTATAATATAATCCATATTAATCTAAGCTTTTTCAATCCAATCAAACATTCAAAATCACTTATATTATTACCAAACACATTCTAACACAATTTTCAATAGTATGGCAACCCTAAAGAAAATTTAAAAAAAAAAACACAAAGACAAAAAAAATTGAAACAGTTAAAAATAAAAAATTATTAAGCCACGACAAGTCTCTCATAAAAGATAAAGACGTTAAAAATTGTGAATTTCTAAGCTAACAGCTAAAAAGATGAAAACAAAAAACGAAAAAGAAACAAAAATAAAAATCAACAAAAAAAAAAATAAACAACACAACTGCTACCAAAATTTTGTCGCCACACTTTAACTTCAATTTCTACCCCGTGTCATCTGTACTGTATATTCGTCCAAAAGTTGATGTCGATGTCATCGCATTCTATTTTCATTTTGTTTTTTTTTTTTTTTTTTTTTTATTTTCAATGTGATATAGCCTTAAGGTAATGCTGCTCTTCAGTTGAGATATTCATTGAAAAGCTCAAGTGACATTGTGCCACTTCAGTTACTTTACCAACAAACATAGCACACACAAGAATATTATACTTTGCAAGGACATTTCATATAGTAAAGAAAGAAAAAAATAATAACGAATAAAATAAATAAATAAGTAAGACACAGTCTAAACGAGATTGAATAAAAGCAAAATTTTAGTTATTGTCAAATAATAGCATATAAACAGTACACACACACACACACATCAATAAGTATGAAAGTCACAATGAGAACTTCAAAAATAAAAAAATTAATAAAAACAGAAAAACGACTCACAAAAATTTTATATTCAAAAATTAAAAAAAAAAAAAAATTGTTTTCTAAGAAGCAAACAAACAAACAACAATATAAATAACAATAGAAAAAAACAACAAAATATAATAACAATAATAATAATATAAAGTAAATATAACTGCAAGGATAATAAAACTAGAAGAATAGTAGTAGTACCCTAGTACTAGATAGAAGATAACACATTTTTTTTTTTATTTTTATTTTTTTTTTCTTGTGGCTCTACTTCGTATTTTATGCACACACCAAAATTATATTATAACAACTATCAGAAAGCACAAAAAAAAAAAAAATAAATAAATAAACATCAAAACTAACAGAAAATAAAAAAAAATTAAATAAAGAAAATCCTTGCAAGGATATGAATGTCATGATAATAATCATGACACTTGAAATAAAACAGAGAAACTTTTTTTCTTTCTTTATTTTCATTTTTGTTCTTGTTTTTGTTTTGTTTTTTTTTGGACAATAAAAAGACAAATTTTTTTAGTTTTCTATTATTTTTTTAAGTGCAACCATTATTATAATTAAGATCAACAAAAATAAAAATGAAATTAATAACAACAACAACTACTACTGTTGCTACTTCACTATATACAATGATCATTACTAACTACATTAAGTCAAAGAATTAGAAAAAAAAGATAATAACGAAATATATATATAATATATAAGAGATAGATAGTTAGACATACTATAAGAGTTGTCGTTTCTTTTGATTTTTATATCTCAGAATTTTATACACCTGTATTCAATGTATCTAACTCAGTATCTATATATTTTAAAATATAGATATTTAAAGTCAAATTTTCTTTCACTAATAAATGATTATATTTTAAATCGTAAATTTAAAAAAATTACGGTAAAAATATCTTAAGGCAGTGATTACGATTTAACCGTGTTGCGTTTTTCTCGCCTGTGTGTTTAGTTAAATTAATATAAATGCAATATTGTAGTTAAGAGTAGCAAATTTTTGTCCGTTTGAGTATAATCGAGTAAGAGCGTGTTGCGTGTTGCGTGTTGCGTGTTGCGTGTTGCGTGTTGCGTGTATATCAAATCACCTGCTAAAATTTATTTCACAATCCAAATTCATTATTTTGTTGTTTTTTTATAATTTTTTTTATTGAAATCTATTTAAAAAAACAGCCAACATAAAACAATGAAATTTTAATAAATGAAGTTTTTAAGCGGAAGGCGCTATGGAATGATTCATCTGAATAGTATAGTGTAGTCGAGATAAGCAAACAGAAAGTTGTTCAGTAGGAATTATATATGTGAAAATAAATTAGTAGAGTAGATTTACTTAGATTATGTAAAAAATTAAGGCGCTGTGCGTAAGACAAATCAAAAAATGGTAAATATTGAAATACGGTAAGAAAAATGACGATCTGACATTATAGATTGTTTAATTTCGGAAAAGGTTCTGTCCTCTATATCTGTACTGCAGCCAGAAATAGGCTTGTTGTGATATTTGGCCCGTGTTTGTTAGTGCTAGTTAGTTCTCTGAGTCCCTAAGGATACCTGATATTTTGTTGTGATCACACTCTAAAGTAGACTGATTTGGCAACTTTTCTTCTATTTCGTTAAAAATGTAATGATGAATATTTCGGAGATGATTCGATAACCCCTCTGAAAACTTTCTTCATTATTTCTCATTTGGGCATATAAATATGAATTAGTTTTACTCTTTTTAAATTTTTACTTTTGTCTAATAATAATAACTTACATTTTGCAATTCAAAGAAAATACCATTTTTATTACGGTCACCGAAAATAGAACTGTATTTGAAGACATTCAAAAATTAATTTCAAATAAAAATAATCGCAAAAATATATGGTGCTTGAATTCCGCGAAGGCAATTAGGGAGGGTGCTTGTTCCATTATTTTGGCCTAATACAAAACAAAAAAAAAACATGCCTATACACGAGAATTCTTGCGTAATATATTTTTTTGGATACCTAACATACGAGTAATACAAATAGCTGTCAAATGAACCATCAATGATAATATTAGCAATATCCAAAATATAAACTAACTTGCGGCGGTGTTGGAAATGTATCAAAAGCCTGATTTAAATACTATCAATCTAAAATCAATTAAACTTTGCTACTCTTAATCCAGCAAACATCGTATTGCCATTTGTAAAGTTTAGCAGACGAATAACTATGATTTTCGTCTTTATTCATTCACTTCGATAAAAATATTTTTTCTACAATCTTCTATGATTAATACTAATTAACAATGTGGCAACACATACTTATAAAAAAAAAACTATTTTTTTTTCTTACTACTCCTGGGAGCATATTGGCTTTCAGTTGATTTTTCCATCGTACTCGATTGCTATCATTTTTATTTCCGAGACAATGTCCAAAATCTGCTTATACTGTCTAAGTATGGGTTTGCTGAAGAACATTTTGATAACTCTATCTGCGCCTACGTGGTAAGACGATGTCATAATTCCGCAAGATGTCGCTGTCATTTTATGCACCCTTGACTTTAAGATGCTTGACGTTAATATGTTTACTGGGTACGTCATGTCACTATTTTGGCCAGATGTTGTTGCCTATTTTAATTATTTTTTAATTATCATAAGAGGTTGTCAATAACTTATTGTATTATTGTATTTTATTATTGATTGACTTATTGTATTATTGTGTAATTTTATTTGAATAGCAATTGTTAATAATGTGTATATTTCTTATTTTAGTTATATAAGGTATTGATTACAACTTTTTATAGCAGTTAATATATTCTTCATATTATTTCTAGCTATATTACATATCCCCCACGGGCAGGAAACGAACCTCAGACTACCACATCATGATTGAAACACATTTCTATGCTCGAACCGATTAGGCCACAGAAGAGATTAAAACCTATTATTATAAGTATTATTATTAGAATTAGCACATTTATAGCTTCGTACAAAATATTTAGATTCTCAAAATCCAGATCCGAATAAAAAGTATTACTCTACCTGCATTTTTCTTGTTAAACTCTTGTCATCTACACAAATTCTTTAGTTAAAATTGTTGTTAATTTCATCTTTTCCGTTATTTAAAAAATTATTTATATGACCTAATTTAAATTTAAAGCTTTTTTAATTCACTTAATAAAAAGAAGTCATTTTGGTTTATCCATAATCAACGGAAAATAACAATCAAAAGTTTTCGTTTTAGTCGAGAATATATATATACATATATATATATATGTTATATATATATTTATATTTTTAAAAGTCATATATAGTTTCTAAACTAAGGAGAAAAAAAAAGAGTAGAAAAAACTATAAAATTTAATGAGCCCATTCACACAAACAACTATTAAAGAGTATAAAGGGAGTATTAAAATATTAACGCTACATTTATTTTTTTAGTTTTTTTTTTGTTTTTTTTAGTTATAATAAAATTATTTTTTTTTCTTTTTTTTTCTCTTACTTAAGTACATCTAAAATTCTAGTTCTTTTAATTTTTTTTTTCTTTATTTATTTAATTTTGCATTTTCACATTTAGGTCAATTTAAAAATTTTACTATTTCACTTCTTTTGATATTAATTTCTTTAAATTTTCAATTTTATAAATTTTTCGTAATGATTTTTCTGGAATGTTAGTAGTTACTGTTAATTTAAATGTTTGTAAAATTACTTGAAAAATTATATTTGAAAAATTACTCGTATTTTTTTTATTACTAGCGACAGGTAATAACACTGTAGTATTTAAGTAAAGTTATTTTCTTACTTATTTTTGTTAACCTTTTTTTGCTGATGGATATTAAGCGTATTGCAGTTCAAAAACAAAAGTTTAACAAAAATGAGTAAGAAAATAACTGTACTTAACTATTTTAATAGGATGTAATGAATTTTTGACCAATCTGAATTTACTGTTGAAAAATATGTTTCTAGCACAGATTGAATATACCATTCAGCTTCAGAATTAGATTCACATAAAATTAAATCTGTATTATTTTCGTTCAGACATCATACTATAACTCTACTTTTTTTTTACAAAATCAAGGTTAGCATTTGAAAATTAAACGATTTTTTTCAGATATTGCCAACCCTGCAAATTGGAATTGGCAAAAATGATTTTCTATGATATACTTCAAATATTTTTTAAATAATTTAAAAGACTTCTGAAATATACTTTGAAAAGTCTTTACATTTTATCTATTGTATATACCGTTGCCACTTTATAAGCAAACATTTTTTAATCCCCAATATCGTCTTCAACGTAAGCGTCTTCAAGTAGATCAAATCTGGATAACGTTTTGTTTTTAGCTTTACTCCAGCTATCCAGCTATGACTTTGTTCCGAGTAATATTATATATTTTTTATTTTATATATATATTAATTTTGTTTTTGGCTTCAGACATTTTTATAACAACAACAATTATTATAACAGTTCATTATGAATGCAAAAATGTGAATTGAGAGAATAAATCAATTTTTTTTTTAATGTACTATGGGAGTATAGGTATAGTTAGAAATGCAGTGAGTGAAAGTAAAATGTAAATGAATAGGGAGTAAAAATGTAAATGAGTAAAGTGTAGTGATAATATTAATGCGCATTATGATGAGAGATGATACATATTTATTTTACTTTGTTATTGGTGTTTTGAGTTGTAATGTGCATACTTTTTTAAATTTTACTAGTTTAGCAATGGCATTTTTTACTTTATTTATTAATTATATATACATGAATTATATTTTTAAATTTGATACAAAATTAAATATTAATACAAAAAAATAGAAAAATTCACCAATTTAAAAATTAAATTTTTCATCTTGATTGGAATCATCAACAAACATTTTTCAACAGTTTTATAGTTCGCTGTCAACTGTCATAATTGCTTAAAAATATATTCAATTTAATTTAACTTTTTTCTAAATCATCAACTGTTAAAAAACCTGCAACAGATATTTCTAAATTTTAAGGCTAAAGAACAAAATATTTCTATTAAAAAGTATAAAAATTCAAAGTGAATTACTTATTTGTCAGTTCAAAATTTAATCTACACTTTCAAACTAATTTTATAATTTTAATATTCTTTTAGTATAATTTTTTTTCGTCATTTTATTTTTTTATTAGTTTATGAATTTAATTAAAAGTTTATAAAAACAAAAAAAAAAAAAAAAAACAACCACCATTTTTCACATTATTTTCTCTCATTTAAACAAAACAAAAAAAAACTAAAAAAAGCTAAAAAATCCCTCTTCTCAGTAGGTTAAAAGTTTTAAAAAAATTTTAAATTTTCAATTTAATACTGTAACTGTATACATATACCGTTGTTAATGAGTACGATAATAACGAAATTTAAAATAAAAAGAGTAGAAACAACATTATCAACTCCATTTAACTGTTAAAACACTTAATTATGGAAGCCATTTTGAGTAAATAAAAATTATAATTTAAATTTTAATTAAATTTAAGTAAATATACAGTGTGCTAAAGAAATTATCGAAAAACATTAAACAGGAGTTTTTGAAATAAAATATGAAATTTCTAAATTAGATAATTATTTTAAATTAATTTAGAATTACTGTTAATTTACTTTTAAAATTAATTAAAATTAATTATTATAATTAAGAGAATTTATAATAAAAGAGCAAAAATCTGTTAACTGTAAAAACTATTCGAATTCGATGATGAAATATCAAACTCCATATTTCGTTATAAATCGTTTCAAATTATTTGCTTAATTTATTAATTTTAAGTATTACATTATGTAAATTATATTTGAAATAAATTAATTATTTTAATATTATAATAAATTTATTTAATATATACTTTTTATTGATTTATCTTAAACAAGAACCTAATACGTAGGCATAATTTATTTAGAAAAAAAAAAAATTCAAATCTGATGTTTTGTTCCGACAATTCGATAAATTAAAATTCTTGTACTTATGTTAAAATGACTTAAGCATGAGGTGAAATTTTAAATTGAAATTTTTAAATGAAAATTAATAATATTTGGAGAAAATTTGATTTCGCCACATCTCCTTTTAAATATCTACCATTTAAAAGGATAATAATGAAAATCGTGTTTGAAATAGTTCAGATATTTTTACCATATATTTCTCAATTTTCAGATTAAATAAATTAATTTTACAGACTTTATTTTCTACATCCGGGTAAATTTAGCTTTTTGCTATTTCAATTATTGTGTCCTAACTATTGAACTAAACTTTTGTTTCAACATATTTCCCTTGATATTTTACTTTATCAATTAATTTTACTTTTTATCTATTATACTAATTCTATTTATATAAATTGCTATCAAAAAGCCTGAATGTATTGGTTTACAGAACACACAATAATAATATTAGAGTAGAATACGTATTCTTTGAGTATTCATCTTATATATATATATATATATATATAATTTCCTTTTTACGAGTAGGTACTCTGATTCTATGCGTTTGTATTGTACATATCCCATTTGGGTATAAATACTCATTTTATTTTATTGTATTTTGTGTGGATCAAAATAAATTTTTATTTTATGTTTGCATTTTGATGAAATAAATTTAATCGGTTATTAGCTCAGTTGGTTAAAGCGTCACTTAGCAACATTAGAAAAATTCAAGCAAAAATTCAAAAAAAAATTCAGATTTTAATTTTTCTACAGCGTTCTAGAACAGGTTATTGAACAAATATAATAATTGAAAGTATTAATATAGCAGAAATACATACATATGTATTAATGTACATACATTTTTGTTAAATAAAAAAAAAAATATTAAAATTATAAATTTTTGTGTTGAAAGTTTGTTATTATTTTTTATTAAGACTTTAAGTCATAATAAATAATAATTCTTTTAATGGGAAAGAATGTAAGAGTCGTACATATTTTGTTTGAATTCTTAAAAGACTGTACAATTTTAAATTAACGGCAATGGTTTTTGTCCTGAATACGTTCCAAACATCGAAATTTTGACCCTCCTAAATTATTTATAAAAACTTTTTTACAAAATCAAATAGGTCTGTTTAGCCTTACTACAGCACTTACTACAGACTACAATTTTAATATTGTAATAAAAACAACGAACAACAATTTTAAGGTACTCATATAATATACTAGAATTGAATTGAATTGAACTTTATTTTCCATACATATAAATATGTATGCAAAAACTTTAATATACTAGAAGATGCTAAGGAGAAGCACTGGTTTTAGTTGATTTGTAACAGACAAATTCATAGTATTGAATATTGATAATCGACCGAAAGACTAATAATTAAAGACACAATGTTTAAATATGCTATCAATTATCATATTCATCATTGTCCTAAGACCCCAACAGTGGGTTATAGAGGGAAAAAAGCCACCAATACATTTCTAGACATTTTTAATAATTTATATGCACGATCACAAAGTTAAGATTTGAATCTAAAACAAATTTTATTACACTTTTATTGATTTGAACTAAAGCTTCGATTGTAGATTGTAGCTTGTAATATATTTTTCATTATAGCTTTTTTCGATTGTGTTTTGTGCTTAGTACCTATATATATATTTTTTTTATTTTATTCTATATGTTCTTGATAAAGGGTACCTACTGGACCAGGTCGAAAAACTCATAAAGCATTTTTTTTTTTGCTTCAAACTTTCTACCTACAGCGCCACCCAGTGTGTAGATAATTGTCTGTTTTTATATTAGGTTATTATTATAGCTTTATTGGTAAATTCAGAGTTTTGTTTCTGTTAGAAATTTTTTTTTGCAATATAAAATTATATATAAAATTTAAAAAGTTCTAGGGCACGTCAAATAATATCGAAAACAAAAAATTGAGCAGTCCCAAAAAAAACAGAAGTACGGAGCAACTCTTTAGCACAATGGCACTTAATTATGGCAATACACTTGTGTTTTTATAATTTACTGTAATTCCAAATACAAATGTTAGAACGTTCATGGTACGCCCTTATTGTACCCTTATTACAATAAATAGAATCGATAAACTCATTCAATAAATCTGGTAACATTATACCAAAAATTAATTTCACAAAAAACAAAAAAAAACATGGATCCCAAATGTATTATTTAAGTAATATATCAATTTTTTGTTTTTAATATTATTATTAGAATGGACAGTGAAACATAACAGTCGTCCCAAAGGAGTTTGACGTAATATACTCACCAACAAAAAAAAAATATAAATAAAATAAAATTCATAACACCATCCATCTAACCATTGCCATCAACCAAAAATAACAAAAATTATTACAAAATTAAAAAACACAAAAAAAATCGAAGAACTGATATAAAACTATTTAACAATCCATTCTTTCAGTCATTTATTATCTCATTCATCTTCTACTTCCTTGCAATAATTTCATCCTGTTGTACATATTAATAATATACATTATACATATTAAATATAATATATATATATGTATATTTATGCGTATGTATATTATTTAAGAAATTTCATCACGATTTCTTCTTCAGCACAAAAAAAAAATTGTTTATTTTTTTTTTTTTTTTTTTTTTTTTTTTTAATCTTGAAGAACTCTTTTATCATTTTATTATAACCTCTTCCCTTTAATCCTAGGATCTAATATATATTATGTAATTCTGTATCAGTGAAATATAAAAAGTTATATAAAGAGAGTGAGAAAGAGAATGATCTGCAAGAAAAATCAAGCCCATTTATATACCAAAAGGATATCCTATACATAATATACAACACAAATAAAAATAATTTCATTTTATTCCGGTTTATGAAAAATTAAGATAGCGTTTTCTCTTAATTTTTCTATATAAATATATATGTATGTATAATTGAAATTGAAGGAAAACAACAATAGCAATAAAAGAAAAACACAAAAAAAAAACGAAAAAAATAAAAAATCCTTTTCCAAAAAAAAAAAAAAAAAAAAATTAAATAAAATAACTGTGAATATAAGAACAAAAGTAAATGATTAATTGCTTACAAATATCTTTCTGACATTTTTGTTTATTATAAACATACAACAGGGTGTTTCATTGTCAAGTCAATATAAAAGTTTAGTTCATAATCTGTAAATTATTTACCAATTTTTTAGATATTAGCTTTCCATAAAGTTGTTGTTTAAATAATCCTGACAAAAGTAAAAAATATTTTTCTTTACAAGCAAATGTAAAACTATTCATATAATACATATATAATATATATTATATATATCTAGACTATTCTACAGGTGAAATAGATAGGTAACATAAATGGTATTTGCATTGATAGATATTTATTAGATAACGATTACATAAAAATCTTCAGTTTGATTAACAAAAGGTTGAATCATCAATGCTTGGGTCTAGGACGTGAAAACAAAATATGAATATATTAGAAAGATTTACTATAACCAAATATAATTTATTAGGATGAGTGGAGCCAATAAAAATAACATGGAGACAATTATAAGAGGTTACAAAGATCAATATTCATGTTAGAACGATAATTTTTTTATGATGCACGGTGCATCCGCTAATATATTATAGTGCTTGTCACGTCGATTTAAAATTCATGGTTTCGTGGTATCTTCGTATTTTGACACTAATTGATTTTTTTTTTTTACGGATATGAATATTTTTTTTTCGTATTTGAAAGCATGTTCCCGAGCTTGTATTTTCGTGGTATTGTGGTATGGTATTTAATTAATATCAAAGTAATATTTACATTTATTGTTTACATATATTTATTTAGTTTTTGAAATAATGTTTTTTTTTCAAATGGCAAATAGAGCTATTATTTTAAATATAATTTTTTTTTGTCACAAAATTTTAATTATAACAGTGGTTTAGAAATATATTGTACAAAATATAGACGGTTGTCACGTTGATACAAAAAAAAAATATTCCTTACTTACTGTTAAAAAAAAATATCAATTCGTGTCAAAATACGAAAATACCACGAATTTTCAAATCGACGTGACAAGCCCTTATGTAATTCTGAGTCAGTAAAATCGTGCATGATATATGTTTAAGATAGGTTTCAGAAGCTGCCTAAATCAGAACACTTGGATTAAGAAGTGTGATACCACTGCATCGTAACAAATTCCATCGTCTTCAAAAACCAGTAGAATACATTTGTTACACTTTTTCAGTATTAAAATATAACTTTAATCCATAAAGGAGGGAAATGAAATCTATGGTAATGAACCACAATGGAATCTAAATGAAAAATTAAAAAATTTTCCGCTGTCATGTTCTATCAGTTTATGCTTGTTCTTTTTAGTACAATTTTTTATTCAACAGAACAAAACAACTTTATGTTCACTCAAACTGTACGATTTTTGAACTATTCAGTTTGTGTGATAACTTTTTTTCAGTTGAATTTCGCACCGCTGAAATGATTTTAGTCAAAATAAAATGGATTAAGAAATCTAACATTTTTGAAAATAATTTTCAATAAATCAATTTTAGGATCGAATTTATTTTGTCTGGATATTAACGAAATTATAAAATTACTTTTTAAGCTATTCCGACTTAAACAATTCAAGCTATCACAAATAATAAAATAATATCGTAAAAATTAAACACTCTGTATATAATATATTCGTCATATTTATATGTGTGCATTGTATATACAAATATATTAAGATAATTTTTGTTATTTTTTTCTTTTTTGTATTTTGTGTTGTCTTGAAGGATATGGCTATGTAAACATACAAGTAAATTTTGTATATATAGTATATATTCTGTATTGTCTATTATGAATAATAACATATCCTTAATATTATGTTATCCTTATTCTATATTTATCATAGAATTTTAATTCAAAATTAACAGGAACAACAATAATAAACAATAATGAATACAACAGCAGAGAGAGTTAATAGTGAGTTTATGAGAAAAAATTGCATATCATATTGACGTAATTTTATTATTTATTTTTTGTTTTTTTTTTTTTGGGAAAATAAATTTATCTTTTTTTATTTTTCGTTTTTTTTTTCTATTTACTTAGAAAATCAGTTAATTGAGAAAAATCTGAAATATATTTTTGCGTATAAAATATTTTAGGTCTATAAAGTAATGATTCTGATATTTTAAATTTTAATTATTAAAGAGAAAAATATATGCTCATTATAACTTTAAATTTAATTAAAATTGAATTAAAAAAAGTGGTAACCTTTAATATTATGTTTTCAACAAAAATCTGGTTTTATTCAAAAACTGAAGTTAATGATACTCAAATATGTAGATACAAGAGATATGTATCTGTGTATTATTGTACAAAATAAGATCCTTCCATCATGAAGGGTCATCTTAGTCGTAGTTCATCTTATATCTTCAAAAATTTGATCTTTAATTAGAGCCTGTATTAAAACAGACACAATAAACACGTATCAGATTTGAAATTTGATCGAAATCGAATTTGATCGAATCACAAAACTTCGATTAGGGGTCTTCAATCAAACGACCTTTAATTAAAACCTTTGAGATTACAATTATAATAGAGCTGAATCAGTTAACAGATTTGTATTGCTTTGTAGAATATACAACTTACTAGGGGCGTCTGTTGAGTAATTATAATTCAAGTTGAAGCCAAATTTAAAGTTTCATTGAATGTAACTAATAACAATAACGGATTTGTTTGTTTTTTATTTTAATAAGAACCCACATTTTCATAATATATTTGCTGAATAATAAAACCATATGGGTAAAAAATTTTCAACTGTGTGCGCATTATTGTTTTATATACAACTTATTTATATATTAGGAGTGCATTAAATACAAGCGAAATAAAATGAATAGGTGTCTACTGCGCAGGTCCTTAAATGCTTGTCAATTATAATTATAGATGATTACCAGTATTTTATTGGAGTATTAATCAATATATTGAAAAAATTTTGTTTTTCTGTACTTGTGCATAGGAATTGAAAAACTAAAAATAAAACTAAGTATGTATAAAAATAAGTATAGTATATAAGTATAATATCTTAATGTTTATATATAAAAAAATGATTTAGAACATAACCAACAACAATCAACTTGTGATGAATCTCAGACATAAATATATTATTGGTTTATATAATTATAAAATTACAATGATTGAATTACAATTAAAAAATGCCTTCATGTGACAGGATGATTGAATTCTATAGAAGGACTCCTAGTGCTGCCGTTTTCTGTAATTGCAACATTTTTTTAATTTACTGAATGTATCCAATCTCTTTTTTTATCTATAACATACGTTTGAAAGCTATAAAAAGCAGTATGGTATGCATATATTGTTAAGTTCAAATCGTAACCTTTAAGAATAAATGAAGAAAGAAATAAATAAATAAAAAAATAAATAGAAATTGTTGGCATTGTCGCAATTTGGATAAATCTGTAGCAATTCATAGCATTCTATTTTGATTGAATTTTATGATTTGAAGTAAACAATTTTTTTTTTCACCAGATATCAAAATTCTTCAATTTTTTTCTAATTATTTTATGGAGTAATAATTTTAATTCAAAATTGCAATAGCATTCTAATTTCCAATGTCATCAGCTGATTTTATTAAAAATCAAAATAATTTGCATTAAATTCATTTAAAATTTTGCATATGTATATAGTTAAATTAGTGCAAGGACATTAAAAAAAATTTATTTTGAATTTAAATAGCTAATATTTTTATACAAAATTAATTTAATTTATTCGAAAGTACAAAATATATAATTATTACAATGGTCCTGCTTCTACGAGTAGTCTTAGTTATGTACTTTTTGCTTATATTTATCGAAATGGTATGAAAATAAAAATGTAATTTATTAAAAAAAAATTTTAAAGCATAAAATTAGAATATTCTAGCATAGCATAGTCCTTGCTATGACAAGATCTATAACGATATAATTGGAAGCAAACTAATAACACTAATACATAAACGTACCATATTAACAACATATTTTATACTTATTTATTTATTATTCCAAAGAGCTTATTATAAAGCTCATATAGAATTTGTAATTTTAATAATACATTTCATTTCATAATTCAATAATTCAATAACATGTACAATATAACTAATTTTATAACCTAAATGAAATGCAAGTTATTTCTTAGCACTAAATAACATGATTTAGTTATAAATTAAACAGTTAAAAACCACGCAGGTGATAAAGCAATCAGAATTTATTTCTATTAAATTCCACAACTACTTGCTAGTAAGTAGAAAAAGCTCCTACGCAATAGGTAGTATTTAAAAATATATAATAGATTAGTCCATTATTAACCAAATAATTGTTTATGAAGTACTTCAAAAGCTAATAAATACTCAATCGGTTACACTACTATTTTGTAAATTCGTATTAAATATCACTGACTTAAATACACTCCACAAATGACATTAATTTTTTTAGAAAATGTTTATATTTATAATTTTATATCTAATTGATAACTACTTAAATACAAATATGAGACTATTACGTATTCCATCCTTAATTCAAAATGTTCCGAAAAATTCCCCACTCTCTATTTTGGTTCATAATAAAATTAAAATTTCAACTGAAAACAACAGTTAATTTTTTTTTTTTTTTTTTTTTTTTTAATTTAATTTTTGTTTTTCTCATTATTATATAATAATATAAATTTTCATTATATTATTTACTTACTTCAATAAACCCATTTATTTATGTAGTCAAACAAAATTTAATGATTTAATTTTCTAGGATATAAATGAGAAAATCAACTTCCAGAATTAAAAAAAAAAAAAAAAACATTAACAAAAAAAACAAGAATAACAGAGAATTACTTCCCCATTTTAGTAATCACATATGTTCGGTTGACTGACATTAATGACAAGATTGTTTCAAGATAAAAATTCTGTGTGGTAGATAAAAACCGAAAAAAGCCAAAAAGTTACTTGTAATACCGCAGTTTAAGTATGTATACTTTTGTGGTTTATATTTTGTTTTTTTTTTTTTTTTTTTTTGCCTTTTTGGTTGATGCTATTAAAAATCAACAAATTTTAATATGAAAGTAGAGAAAAATGTAAAGATAAAAATATTTTTGTAAAAATATTATTTTAACAACTTTTATTTATTCGAAATGATTTGGATGACATGTTCAAATTAAACAAAAAAAAAAACATTTAATGACTTTATTTTGCCTGTTATTTTTTACTAAATAAAAATGAATGAAAATAATGATCATTAAAATCGAATACATGCAATATCTTAGTTGAAATGTAGATATTTAAAATATATTGGGGTGTACAATGGACTAAGAAGAATCGGTGTTCGGGATAGAAATCAATAGAGCTTTGGTTCATTTATTCAGCGTTGTTTATATTAAATATTTGGATACATGGAGCGTGGTAAATGGTGAATGGTGCATGATGTATGGTGCATGGTGCATGGTGCATGGTGCATGGTGCATGGTGCATGATGCATGGTGCATGGTAAATTGTGAATTGTGAATGGTGCATGGTGCATGGTACATGGTGCATGGTGCATGGTGCATGGTGCATGGTGCATGATGCATGATGCATGATACATAATGCATAGCGCAATATAAAAATTTTGAAAAATTAATATTAACAAATTAAGTTGCAAAGATAAATTTGAATAAATATATATCGTAAGCGTTATGTCAAAAGTGAAACATTCATAAGGTATTGTTAATATTCCGTTGACGCTTATTTGCCTTCTTATATTCCTTATACTTCTCAAAATATTTTAAATATCGTTTTTAAGAAGTAATTCTAATATTTGGAATATTAATTTAAAATGTACTTTATAACTTTTTATTATATATATATTTCCCCCTTAGTATAGTATTGAGAGAATAGCACTTCTACTTGACATTTAAATCCAATACAATTTGCAAATCTAATTTTTGCAACCTCCCAGGTTATCTAACATTTCCAATTAGTAGTATTGAAAGAATACCACTTCCACTTGACATTTTAATCCAATTCAATCTGTACATATAATTTTTTTTCCTACCAGGTTATGTAACATTTTGCCAATCACAGATGCCTAGAACGAATTTTTCTATTTATGTATTATAGTCTAAAAATACCTACTACTAATAGTTTAATAGCGTAACGACTACAATTATTGACACCCAAAAATTTGGATACAAATTATTGACACCTTTTGAATTAACAGATATGTTTTCTCATTTTCTGTAGAAGTTTACGAATTGCTCTTTTTTTCTTGAAAATTTAATATTTATTGTATTACCTGTTGTACATTTCATATGCTTATATAACTACTTGATGTTTTCAGATATTTTTCAATTCGATTTTGGAAAGCTTTACTAAATAATATATTTCATTTGATGACTTACAAACATAAAATTTACTTATCTCCATATGAGTTAGGTGTTAACATTAATATGAAAAAAAAAAAAAATAGATATAAAAAAAACAAAAATAATAATCAAAATCTAATTAGAATTAAAATTCGCTTAAAATTTTGTTATCTTAAACTACACACAATTTAAACCAAATTTATTTAAATTATATTTCATTAAATCCTTGAAAATAATTGTACAAAACATAAAACAATTTCAAATTCTATAGAAAAACACTTTTTATTTCATTTAGATTTCCCTTTTTAACACAACCCAAAAGAAGTAACAAAAAACTCTCAAATAAGAAAATTAAATTTTCTCTTTTACTGATTTTTTTTTTTTTTTTTGTTTTTTTTAAATCCCAAAATCCTTTCAATTCATTTCTAACACATAGAAATAAGTATAGTTTTCTTTACTTTTATTTTAATTTTAGTTTTTAGTTAACAAATTGTAAAAAATAAAAAACAAAAAAAAAGGATCTTAATTATGATATAAACAAAATATAAATTAACCTTTGTATGTATATGTAAACTATTCCAACTCTAAATACAAATCCCATGACGCAATTAATAATTATTTCATAGGAAAAAGAAAAAAAAATTAAAAATAAAAAATTACATATTACAATTTTCAATAGAATACGTAGGTCATATGAATTCTATAACAAAAAAAAAAAAAAAAAAAAAAAAAAAACAAGAAGTAAAAGGATTTAATTTTTGAAAATTTCTAAGATAAAGTAATTACGTGGCTTTACAGAAAAATAATTAAAATAAAAATGTAGAAATTTCCTACGTTTACAAGATGACAGTAGATAATTAAAATTATTATAATAAAACATATGACATAAAAGTACATTTTAAACTAATATTCCAAATATTGTAATTACTTCTTGAAAACGGTATTTAAAATATTTTGAGAAGTATAAAGAATATAAGAAGGCAAATAAGCATCAACGGAATATTAAGAATACCTTAACTTAATTCTATTTTATCATATAAGTGATTTGGATGGTAATAAATTGTTTCTTGGAATGTTTCATTTTTGACATAACGCTCACAATATATGTTTATTCAAATTTATCTTTGCAACTTAATTTATATATATATATATATATCTATAATTATAATTGACAAGCATTTAAGGTCCTGCGCAGTAGACACCTTTTTATTTTATTTCGATTCTCCTACTCCTTAATGAACTTCTAATATATATAATATATAAGATTATATATAAAACAAAAATGCGCACACAGTTGAACATTTTGTACACATGCGATCTTATTATTCAGCAAATACATTATGCATAAGTGAGATCTTATGAAAATAATAAACAAAAGTAAACAAATCAGTTATTATATTTTATATTATGTACATACTTGCAAATGAATTTATGTACATATGCCAAGAAAAAACAAAGAAACAAATTCATCTCAAATAAAAAATATAAAAAAGCAAAAACAAAAAAAATCAGTTGAATTGTTCATATGACTAGCAAATTCATTTTTATATAGTAGAGTTAGAGTACTTCATTTTGATATAGTAGGTCACTTGAATTCTTCATTTTTATCTTTTTAAGTAACTATTTCTAAATTTTTGTTATTTGTAGTAATAATATAGTTTTTATTAAAATTATGTATTATGTAGGTATATATATACGTACCTCTTTAATAACAAAACTTTTTATTTTTAGTAATTTTATCACTAAATGCTTCTTACTATAGGGAATATATCGGAAACGAAGCAGTGTATGAGGGACGTGTATTTATGTGTCCTAAATAAAACTTACTAACCACAAAACTTTTTATTAAACACGAGTGCTTTCTGCTATATCGTGCGAAGTCTATGTCAGTACGTAAATTACTGTTTTTTTAAAAACTTTAAATTTGACTTCAACTTGAAATATAATTACTCAACAGGAGCCCCTAGTATATATATAACTATACTAAATTTAACATACATTTATTCTTTGTATCTAAACATTAACCAATATGAATCTGACTCAAATTTTATTTTGAGCAAAAATGCATACTCAAAAATTATTAAAATTGCAACAATAGTCCCTATTGAAATGTTGAAATTGAAACGTAAGTTACATCTTTATGATTCATAAATAAAATAGATTGTAAACATTTGATTGTAAAAAGGAAATCTCGTTCCCTATTAATACCCTAACTAACGTCGTCTTCTCCATAGTGCTAAATGTGCTAAGCACAGGGGCGCCGTAGATTGAGGGGCACGCCGTAAAGTAGTTAGTCACATTACAAAACAATGCAAAAAAAAAGGTATTTCCAAAAAAAATTTTTCTAAATTTGAAAATATTCTCCGATAGGCCTCTTGCTGAAAATAATCGATTATATTTTCTTAAACTTGTTGTTGGCAAGTAATTAATAAATTATATTTTTAACTAACCCTAATCTCATAGAAGACATAATTGTGTTATTTGCCACACAATTGTTTTTTTCCCACGAAAATTGTAAATTCCAAATTTTTTTCAGCAAATGTACAAAAAAAAAAAACTTATACCGTTCATGTGTGTAAATTTGTTGATGAAGATAAAAAACCAGTTGAAAAACTAGAGGCCCAGAAGCTGTTAAAACAACTTAATTTTCTTGAAACCGGTATAATGGTATCATTTTGGTATGATATATTAAATGCAAATGCAAATCGGACAAATAAAATACTTCAAAAAGTTGACATTTACAATGAAGTAGGTGTTAAACTATATAACAGTTTATATGAATATTTGCAAAGTAAGCTAGATTTAAAATCTTACGATTTATATAAAAACGAGGGAATTTTAATCACTGGGTGCGAAGATTTTAAAACAGCTAGACAACATAAAAGAAAAAAAAAAACAATTCGACGAAAGCACTACACCAGAACATTTTTTTTGTAGTGACTCGAATTTTCGCATAAATTCATATTACGTAATTCTCGATAAGCTTCTCCTAGAAATAAATAAAAGAAAATGTAGTTATGACGAAATTCATTTAAAATTCGGATTTTAATTCGATTTAAAAAATTTAGAAGACACAGAAATCAGGGAATCAGGGCTTCTCAATTATGTGAAATATACAAGCATGATCCAGACAATAGTTTAATTGAAGAATGCCTATATTTTAAAAATTTTACTGTCCATACTAATATTCAAAATTAACGATCGCAAATTTTATATTAAAAACTATAGAAATTGCACTAAGAATATTTTTGAGTATAATATTAAGTAACTGTTGAGGCTAAAGATCGTTTTCGCTTCTTAAAAGATTAAAAAATCATCTTCGTTCTTTCTTGGGAGAACAAAAATTTAATAATTTAAGTATACTAGCCATTGAGTCTAAGTTTTTTGCAAATATTGACTGGTGAAGAAATAATTGATAGTTTTGCGAGACAGCAATCTAGATAGAAAATTATAATATGACCTTTATTTTTTCATTATTATTATTATTATTTTAATAATTTAGATTTTTTTATTTTAATAATTTTATTTAATGTTATGTTTGATAAGTCTTTTTTATTTGAAAAAAAAAAAAACATTAGCCTATTAAATTTTTGTGCGCTAATGTTAATTGAATGCAATATTATTTTTCATAATCTTTTGTTTATTGTTAATCTATTGATTATTATTCAAGGATATCATAAAATTCATTT